>CAMXCT020000302.1:28112-40612 GCA_947184155.2 Cladocopium goreaui | reverse complement strand
CAATCTGAGTGGTATTGTTGATACTTCGTAGTGTAAAGACCGTTGGAGCTGGGTCTAGGGAGCCCTGGGGGAGGGGGATCTGGGTCTAGGCCAGCTCAGGGGGAGGTCCGGGAGAGGTCAGGGAGAATCTCGAGAAGAAAAGGTAAATCCGCCCGCACCGAAGGTGCTGGGGCGTGATCTTCCGGATGGCACTCGTAAAAGGTTACAGGTTTACCTGGGGGGGGGGGCATTTTTCGGCCAAAACCTCCTGTTTTTGATAGGTCGTGACGCTCGCCTTCAAAAAACACTGTAAAAAACAGTACGGAAGACACCTGTTCGTGAACGCGCCCGTCCAAAATCGGCAAGCGAAAAGTGAAAAAAAACGTGTTTTTCAACTTTTTGACCTCAATTTTTTGGTTTGCAACATCTTTTTTTGCGGTTCCGCAGGTGGCCGGGGCCGGAGGCGGATTTTTGAGTTTTTGGACCCGTTTTCGGACTGATTTTCGTCGTTTTGTGATAGCAGAAACACTGGTTTTTACAGTGTTTTTCTGTTTTCTGCATGCTTGACGGCTAGCTTCAAAACTTCCAAAATACTCGTAAATTACGCTGTTTTATGTTACGGTGTGAATGAAAACATCGTAAATACCAGTGTTTTTTGACGTTGGTTAAAAAAACACTGTACATTACAGTGTTTTTGGCCACCTTACCTTCAAAAACCATGGTATTTGCAGTGGTTTCTGCTTCTCACCGCGCAAAAACATTGTAAATAACGGCAATTTCGCCGTTTTTTCATGTTTTTCGTTATTTTTTGAACTGCGTTGGTCCGCTATACATGGCTATCAAATTCTTCGCGTTTTTTTTTCCGACAATCAGTACTTTCGGATGTTTTTGGTCTCAATGGCCGACATCATTGGCAGTTACGAGCGGCTGCCCAGCGATGCGGTGCGGGCGGTTGCCGTCGCGAAGCGACGTGAATATATATATATTATATAATATAATATAATATAATATAATACAATATAATATAATACAATATAATATAATATTATATTATATTATATATATATTATGTGATTTGTTTTTTGTATGTTCCCTAGGATTAATCACTTTCTTTCTATGCATGCTGAGAGACTTTCCAAGACGCTCTATATAATCAATCAAATTGATTCTTTCTGACATGTTGCAAGCATGTTGCACCTTTGATCATTGATGTGGCTTGACGGTTGGACCTCAGCCGCCGTCTTTGCAATTGACATAATCACTTCTTTCACCGTTGTCATATCATGCCCAATTCCCATTATCAGGAAAGGGTGGGAAATCGACATGTCACCTTGAGCTGTGCCTGCATTGGGGAAAGATCGTGCGTCAGTTGCTGCTTTTCCAGGGAAGATTTCCAGGCTCCACTACGGTTTGGATTGCATTGGTAGCGTTAGCTGGTGGCAGCTTGACGCTCATGCAGGGCTACGCAGCTTTCAACGATGAGCTCTTCGATGTCATGCGCGAAGCCCAGGAAGCCTCGTCTGACGACAGCAATGGCGAGGACTCGCAGGCTTCCTACGGTGAGGATGTGTATGAGGATGATCATGGTCCCGGCCAACGTGGTGAAGAAGAATGTCTGACCCATGATGGTAGTGTGGATCCGGATGAGGCACCAGGTGTAGTTCCACCGAGACCTTTGCCAGGTGGAGTTGCATCCAATAGTGTTGTTGCTGCATCTACTTCCTCTTCAAGGAGAAGGAGGCGCGGCAGTCGTGGCAGTGGCGAGTCCAGTCAACAGGAGACCACCAAGCGTTGGAGATCGGGGCAGATTCCAGCAGCTCCGGTTTTTGATGGAGACATAGAAGCTGACCCTTTTTGTCTAAGACATTATCGGAGACGCCTAGGTCGCTGGATTCGTATCACCCGGGAATTTCTTCCTCCCGGCGAGCAGGCCCTTCGAGCCAGAGAGCAGTTGCGCGGTGATGCTGAACTGGAATTGGAGGAAACACCGGATGACCGGTATGACCATGCTGATGGAGTTCAGAGGTTGCTGTACGATTTAGCAGTTTCTTTTGGTGAGCGTGAGCTTTTCAGACAGGGTGGCATCATTAGGGAGTTTGAGGCCATAGGTCGACTTCAAGGTGAATCAGTGACAGCATTTGTGAGGAGGTTTAGACAACTAGAGCGTCGACTCCAAGACTCTCATGTCCCTGAGTATCCTGAAGAAGCTCGGGTCATCAAGCTGTTAGACGGTTTGAGATTGGATGAACGTTCAACCTCTTCTTTGCTTTTGGCTGCAGGGAACAAGTACAACATGCGTGCTGTGCAAGATGCTATTCGGATTCAGTATCCTGCTGGTATGACGGTGACGGGACTTCCCAATCGCCCCGAATCGGAAATCCAAGCAGTCATCTCAGTCAAAGCGTTGGTCTTCCTGGCATGCAGGTGCCAATGATGGTGAAGACTATGAGATTGATGAGAGCTATTACCCAGAGTATGCGGCCATCCCTGAAGAGTACGAGGCTCATGAGTATGACGATGCTCCTGCCGCTGAGGAGGACGTTGAGTATGAGTACGATGAGGAAGCTGCAACTGAAACTGGTGCTGATTCCGCGGCTGCTTCATCTCCTCAGTCCTCAGCAGATGTTCTTTTGGAAGTGGCCAATGCCCTGACGGTGACAAGTCAGCGCCTGGCGGAGATCACCAAGGCCAGGGGCTATTACAATGTCAAGGGCGGTAGTGGCAAGAGCAAGGGCAAGAGCAAGTCGATCAAGGGCAAAGGCAAGCCGAAGGGTAAGCCTAGTAGCAAGGGCAATGGCAAAGGCGGTGCAGCTCCGGCATCTTCTGCCGGCAAGGGACGTGGTGCACCCGGTGTCACTCCTTCCAAGACCAACTTGGACTTGCAGAAGCAGAGATTGGCAGATGCGACCTGCCTGGGTTGTGGAAGCCCAGGCCACTGGCTGAAAGACTGCCCAAAGCAGTCCAGGTTTTCAGCTCAGGTTGCCTCAGTTGGCGTGGTGCTGGATGCCGACGGCAATGCAGTTTCTAGCAGTTGGATGACTTCTTGCGACGAGTCTGACAAAAAGGAGCTCGTGCGCTATCAGCTGCCGGCCTTGACCGAGGATTTGAATGAGGTGATCAACATGGGTTTGGATGGTACTATGATTTCTCATGAACAAGATCTATGTCAAGGGGTTTCATCATTATCATCTATCTCTTCAACATCCTCTATCCCCTCAAATCCCCGTGTTTTATTGCAGTATGCCAACGACAATGCCACTCTGATGATAGCAGATACCGGATGTCAAAGACAGGTAGCTGGATGGGATTGGCATTTGAAACATCAACGTGAAGTTCAACCACTCCAACCTTTGAGATGCGATGAATTTTGCCATTTTTCATTTGGTCCCAATGAGGGTGTTCCAAGCCATGATCGTTTTGCATACCCTGCCGGCCTCGGAGGTTGTTTCGTGGCATTGGGCATCAGCGCCGTCAACTGCAAGGCGCCGGCCTTGTTCTCTCGGCCAGCTTTTGCGAAACTTGGTGCAATTCCAGACATTGTTTCATGCAAGATGCACTACACGGCATTGGGAACTGAGTCACAACTGTTTTTGTCATCATGTGGTCACTTAGCAATTAGAATCGATGAATGGCCTTCCACACCGTTTTCTTGGCCACCTGAGTTTGATTTTGACATGAAGCGTTTTCCTGATGCGTGGTCGCCATCTGCAGCAGTGTTGGATGAAGCGACTCTGAGACCATCACTTGCTCCTTCGCGACCACCGCCTCATGCCCGCCAGAGCCAGCGTAGCCCAGACGTTGGGACGATGGCGCAATCTGCTGAGCCATCTCATGGAGATCGTCTAAATGACAGGTCAAGCAGTTTTGCACTACGCTTCGGTGAGCATGAAACCCAGGATGAAAGACCGGATTCTGCGGCTTTACTTCGCGGGTCAGACAGCCGCGGTCATGTTGAGCAGCTCCACGGCTTTGTCAATGCAGAGCGAGACCCAGAAGTATCCCAGAGATCCCGAAGTTTGCGAACATCCCAACGGCCTGAGAGCCTACGGTGCCGCCAAGACCAAGATCAAGATTTGCGACCAGTGCGGTTCGCGCTGGGTTGTCCAAGCAGGAGGACTTCAACCAGCTCAGCCCAAAGCAAGTCCCACGGCGAAGACGCCTCTGTTCGACAAGGGCAAGAAAGGACCGGTGTCTTCAAGCGGTTCAGCCGCAAGCTGGGATGGATCCTCCCAACATTCTTGGCAACAAGTGCAAGCCTATCCTCCACCGGCACCATCGAGAGCAGCCCAGTCCAAGTCCAGATCCAGGCCAGTGCCAATTCCAACCACCAGGGCCCGGCCTTCGATGGACCAGATTTACAACACGCCAGTCAGCGAGATGACCGACGAGCAAGTGGCGCTCCTTCATCAACGCTGGGAAGAGCTGATGGAGCGGGACCGCCTGGCCCACGACTACGACTGGGAGAACCGCGAAGCAGATCCTATGGATTGGCTGCAGGAAGATCAGTATGTGCCGGGCTGGCCCAATCCGGCCGAGCAGCAGTTGGAGGAGGAGGAGGAGACCTGAGGTCTGCAGGGTTTTCTGCAGATCAGCCCATGCTCAAGGAGGACAAGGGCAGTTTTGTGATGCGAGCGGGACTTCAGAAGAGGCTTTTGGGCAATGTCAAACAGGTGCTGAACACTTGGAGCTTTGAGAACAAGGCTTATGATCGCGGTGTTCAACAGGTGCGAGCTATGCGGAAGTTTCAACATGATGTGGTGGAGATCTTTGGTGGCTTCGCCAATATAACCGCAGAAGCTCTTGAACAAGGACTGCGAGCCTTGCAACCGGTGGACAGCATCTATGGTGTTAGCCTCGTGAAAGCCTCTGACTACAAGAAGCTGTGTGATTTGCTGCGGGATCGAAGGCCCTTTTTGGTCGTTTGGGAGATCAGGTGTGATCCCTGGTCCAACATCAATCATTTGAACTTCTCTGCCGAGGAGCTTGAAGCCTTGCGAGCCGAGCACTATGAGTCTCTCAAGGGCATGTGTGACACCATCATCAAACTTCATGAGGAGTTGGGTATGCATTTTTTGCTGGAGAATCCATGGGGGACCCCTTTTTGGAATCACCCACAGATCGAGCGTTTGATGAATCTTCCACATGTCACGCTTCGCAAAGGTTCTATGTGCCGTTTTGGTTTGAGAGGCAAAGAGGGGCACTTGATTCGCAAACACACAGGTTGGCTCTCAGATCTTTCAGAACTCCTTGACGAGTTGGCCTTGGAATGTCCCGGACATGGACATCAACATGAGCAATGTCTTGGGGGCAACTCCAAGCGAGCCCAAGTGTACACTCGTCAGTTGGCGAGAGCTGTAGTCAAAGGTCTGAAGAGAGCGTTGGCGAGGTCAGGAGACGAGAGGTTTATTTTTCCAGATGCAGTGCGTTTTTCATGGACATGTGGCCTTTCTTGTACCTCGCCGCACCATTTGGCTGATGAAGCCTGGACAAGTCACTGGAGTCCAGCCTTCTACCAGGCTTTCTATTTGGATGTCGACCGCACTGAAGAGTCATGGCGTCCCATCCTTCAAGAAGTCGAGAATCGGCTCGAGGGCAAAGTCGCCAACTCTGCCATCGTAAAGCCTGGTACTGCCTTCTATGCTCAGATTCAGGACTTGGTGCCCTGGTCAATTCATCAAGTTCAGATTTGTCGGACCCCAAAGGTCCGACGCACTCCACATCAGCTCATGTTGCAGAAGCCTGTGACACACAGGGCAGCAGTGCTTCGCTTCGACAACGGTCGTTTGCAGGTTGAGACGGAGGAAGCTCAGCATTTCAGCACTACAAGGTTTGAGGCGCCAGTGCGGTTTGCAGTTTTCATCTATGGAGAGGCCCCTCAAACTAGTTTGAACCCTGAGGAAAATGCCCAGAATGAAGGCCCAGAGGCAGCCAGATCCTCAGATTCTGCTGCTCCCAAGACCTTGGAACCTGAAGAAGTTCTGCAACGATGGCAGCCTGGGCATCGTGACATCACCTTTGAAGTGCAAGGAGGCGCGGTGCCACGTTGGGTTCAGAATGCTCTCCGGCGCCTTCATGTCAACCTGGGACATCCCTCCAATGAATCCTTGACCCGGCACCTAGCTCAGGCAGGGGCTTCAGGGCAAGCCTTGTTGGGGGCGAAGCACCTTCAATGCAAAGTATGTTTGAGGACAAGACCACCTCGTCAACCAAGACCAGCCAAAGCCTTCCAGGCTCGACGTTTCAATGATCGAGTCTTTTTGGACATCATTTTTGTCAAGAACATTGAGGACACCACCTTTTCGTACTTGAACATTTTAGATGATGCCAGCACCTATCAATCTCTGGCTACTTTGCCAGATCGAAGCGAGCCCACAGTTGTGAAGGTGTTGGTTGATGGCTGGCTGCGCTACTTTGGAGCTCCTGACCATTTGGTTGTCGATGCGGAGGGAGCTTTGCGAGGTTGTCAGTTTGAGCAATTGGTGGCTCAGGGTGGAGTGCAGCTGCGGTTTGTTCCGCCAGATGCACATTACCAGCTCGGCAAGTGTGAACGCCATGACCAGACTGTGAAGTGGATGATGCAGCGTCTGGTGAATCAATTTGCAGCTCTGTCACAAGAGGAGATGGATTTGATTGCGGTGATGAGCACACAGGCCAAGAATGCGCTAGTGAGGAGATGTGGCGCATCACCCAATCAATGGGTGTTTGGGCGTCAGCCCAAGATCCCAGCTGCTCTTCTTTCAGAACCTGAAGCAGTGGAGCCCAAGCAGCTTTTGGACAACAGTGGTGCGCTTCAGCAAATTGAGGCAGTGCGTCACGAGGCCATCAAGTGCTTTTCTGACTATGAGTTTGACCAGTCATTGAGGAAAGCTATGTTGAGGAAAGGCCGACCTTTCCGCGGCCCTTTGGAGATTGGACAGAAGATTGCTTATTATCGCCATCGAACCCAGATGGATGGCGAGGGCTCTGTTGAGGGATACAGGCAGGGCATGATCATCGGCCTGGATCCCGGACCCACCGGATCAGTTTGGATCCGCGACAGCCGAGGACGAATCGTCCAAGCTTCACGTGAGCAAGTTCGCAGCGTTGAAGGTGAGGAGCTGTGGACACCGAGCATGGACGACATCTCTGCACTCAAGGATGCCGAGTTGGATCTTCAACAAAAGCATTTGCTGGCTTTTGATCATCGTGGACCTGCTCCACGAGCCTTGGAAGATCGTGAAGTCTCCAGGATCTTGGATGAACATGGACAGCCCGTGCATGATGAAGCATCTGAGGCTGTAGTACTTCCTGTACCTGTTCCAGTGCAAGAACTTGAACCTTCTGGTGCTGCAGAAGATGAGGTGAAAGAAAAGTCCAGCGAGCAGCCTGGGGAGGTGAGAAACCCAGCTACTCCTGGCTTGGTGTTTTTGCCACCAACACCTGTGCCTCCACCTCTATCTGGTTCACCTGCTCTTCCTGCAATACCTGAAGAGTCCATTAGCGATGAGCCCAATGCACCCACTGGATCAGAGACAACAACAAGTCAGTTGAAGCTGGAGGACCAACCACCTGCCATAGAGGATAAACCAGCTTCCGCTGCTTCCAGCGCCACGTCCAGGAAGCGTGAAGCGGCAAAGCCCCCCAGTGCAGTTCCCTCAAGGGCATCTTCACGAAGATTGTCGTTTGAGGAGAAGGGAACGAAAAGGGAGGCTGAACAGACCACTGAGCAGCTCCGCGATACTCAGGGCACAGAGGCTGTCGAGCCAACACCCGGAGCGTCAGAAGGCGTATCCCTTTTTCTCGTGTACTGCAAACAATGTGGAACACGAGGTGAATTCACAACAAAACAATGCCCCCGATGCGATGCATGTGATTTTGTTCAAGATCCACTTTTGGTAGAGAACTGGTTTGATGAGGTTGAAGAACACGAGGCCATGAACCACTTGCAGGCCCATGTGTATGACCCGTTCTACAAGAGGTGGACTGATGCGGCAGGTCATTTTGAGCTGCCTGAGAGTGACAAGTTGGAAGATGGGCATTTTGCTTATCTTTTGAATGCACGAGATGATCATGCTGACAGACATGCTTTGTGGAGCGCTGCTTTCAAACATGATGGCGAAGAAGATTGGACATGGTCTCACCTATTTGAGACTCTGGACATTGACCCTGAGACTCTTTCAGCAGATATGCAAGATGACCCTGCGTGCAAAAAGATCTTCTTCAAGCATCAGGGCAGAGGGCCCAGAAAGATCAGAGCCTTGCGTTCCCAGCCCGAAGCGCGATTTCTGAGGCGTCATGGTAGGCATTGTTCTTCGATTGTTGGTTGGGATGGCACACCTCCAGAATTGCAGCCTGCTTTTGAGAACAATAGTTTCCTAACGGCCTACAATGTTTTGTGCAATGACATCGCTTCTGAAAACTATGCGGTTTTTGGGCCTGATGCGGAGATCCTCCAGAAGGATGCAGAGTACATGAGCTGTCATGGCTGGGAGAAAGTCCAGCGTGATCAGGACCCGACAGGTCCGTCTGTGTTCAACACCCACACCGACCAGATCGTGGGACCAGATGATTCTAGCGATGAGGAAGTAGCTGAACAAGAGACCTCAGGCAGGGCAACACGTCAGGCTCTCAAACGAGAAGTACCCTGGCAGAGCATTTCTGAGACTGATTGGCCGAAGTTTGTCTCTGCTCTTCGTGATGAGTGGCAGGAATGGGAAACTTGGTCAAGTTGTCAGCCGGTCGAACTCCGTGAAGGTGAAGTCGACCCTAAGCTGATTCTGAAGTCAAGAGTTTGCTATAGGTGGAAGCCCAAGGATGGCGGCAAATAGTTCAAACCAAAGGCGAGGATTGTGATACAGGGGTATAGAGACCCACACCTGCCACTACTCACAAGGGATGCACCTGTGTTGTCTAGGACATGTTTCATGCTGATCATTCAATGGGCAGCTTGCCACAAGGTCTCTCTCCACAACGGTGATTGCAAATCAGCCTTTTTGCAGGGCCTTCCTGATGTTGAACGACCTGCGGCCATCTACATGCGACCACCACAAGATGGCATTTCACTGGAAGCCAATCCTATGTGGCGCCTGAAGCGATACGTCTATCGTCTGTCGGCTCCAGTGTATGGACAGGCAAATGCGCCTCGGAGATGGTTTTTATATGTGTTGCAGGTGCTCACTGGAAAACATTGGGAACAACATACTCTGGACCCATGCTGCTTTTTACAGAGGCAATCTGGCCAGGTAGTTGCTTTGTTGGGCTTCATGTGGACGATATTATCACATGTTGTTTGCCTGGCTACGAGCACTTGCTGGATGAGGTTAAGCAGTCATTTGTGTGGGGCTCTGACTGGGAGAAGGATGATTTCATCTTTGTTGGCCGGCACATCAAGAGACAGGATGATGGCGGCTACACCCTGGATCAAGCTCACTATGTGGCAGATATCCTCAAGACACGGATTGACAAGGATCCGGAAGAACGGCTGATGGATCACCCGGAGTTGGTAACAGAGTTCCGTTCAGGCATTGGTTCACTCCAATGGCTTGCTGGCACCACACGTGGAGATCTCTCTTCCTATGTCTCCATGTTGCAGAAGAAGCACAATGAGTTGAAGGTTGCCGACCTGATTGAGGTTAACAAGGTTCTTAAGTATACCAAGGCTACTGCCACCTCCCACATTCGGATCTATCCCATGGTGCCGGAAGAGTCCTTCTTTGTGGCGTATGGCGATTCTGGATGGGCGAACGCGCCAAATGGAAAGAGCCAAGGTGGGTATGTAGTCGTTTTCACCAACAAGAATGCCATGACTCAGGTGGAACGTGCTTCGACATCAGCGTGTGCTTCGAAGCACCCTCGCTGCTGAAGCTGCATCACTTGACCGTGCGCAAGACACAGCGAACTTCATGGCTTGCGCTTTCTCTGAAATGATCTATGGCGACTATCGAGCTGTTTCCGGCACTCCACGCTTTGATGTTGTGCCCATCACTGACGCCAGGTCCTTGTGGGACGCTGAGAAGAGAGTAGAGATAGATGTAGCTAGTTTACGTCAAACATGCCGCAATTTGCGTTGGGTCCCCACTGAAAAGCAACATTCAGATGCCTTGACTAAAATGAGTTCAAAGCTGAGGGACGAATTTCGTAGATGGATGGCGTCACCGACTGTGACGTTGGTAGAATCCAAAGCGGCAGAAGATGACGTGAATTTGAATGACAAGTGGAGAAGTGACCAGTCAAAAGAAAATAAGACCAGTGACATTTTGCAAGCATGTTGCACCTTTGATCATTGATGTGGCTTGACGGTTGGACCTCAGCCGCCGTCTTTGCAATTGACATAATCACTTCTTTCACCGTTGTCATATCATGCCCAATTCCCATTATCAGGAAAGGGTGGGAAATCGACATGTCACCTTGAGCTGTGCCTGCATTGGGGAAAGATCGTGCGTCAGTTGCTGCTTTTCCAGGGAAGATTTCCAGGCTCCACTACGGTTTGGATCGCACTTTCTTCAAAAAGAAAACGATACTTTTTTGGATACTCGGTGAGAAAGCTGTAAAGCAAACATAGTTTTCTTCTAAATGCGTTTTTTCAACACCTCAAAACACTGCATGTTTAGAAACGTGGTAAATTGGGGACCTCCTTTTCTGTTTAGTTAAGAGTAATTTTCCTTACTAAACCCACCCCCCAAAAAATGAGGCACAGTAAGAAAAAAATAAAAAAAAGAGAAACAATGAGAAAAAATGAGAAAATTAGAAAACATGAGAAAAATAAGTTCTCGGTCGGGCCAATTTTTTGGACATAAGGAAAAAAGAGAAGAAATGAGAAAACATTATAAAAGTTAGGAAAAATCAGTTCTCGGTCTGGCCGCCCGAGTTTTTTTATTTAAAAACCACTCTGAACTAAACCCCACCGATCTGGACCCCGTCTGCGTTTTGCTGATTTCACTCTTTGAGGAAGTCTCGCAGAATTGCTTCGTTTTGAAGCAGTGCGCATCCATATTTTGATGAGGTCTCGCAGAATTGCTTCGACAGATCGATAGGTAGATAGATGGATAGATGGATAGATGGATAGATAGATCGATAGATGGATAGATGTATAGATAGATCGATAGATGGATAGATGGATAAATAGATAGATGGATAGATGGATAGATGGATGGATGGATGGGTAGGTGGGTAGATGGGTAGATGTGTAGGTGGATAAATGGATAGATGGATAGATGGAGAGATGGAGGGATGGATAGATGGATCGATGGATGGATGGATAGATAGGTAGATAGATAGATAGACAGATAGGTAGGTAGACAGATAGATAGGCAGGTAGAGAGATAGTCAGATAGACAGCCAGACAGACAGACAGATAGATAGATAGATAGGTAGATAGACAGATAGATAGGCAGGTAGAGAGATAGCCAGATAGACAGACAGACAGACAGACAGACAGATAGACAGACAGACAGACAGACAGATAGGTAGATAGATAGAGAGAGAGATAGAGAGATAGATAGGCAGGTAGAGAAATAGTCAGACAGACAGACAGACAGATAGACAGACAGACAGACAGACAGATAGAGAGAGAGAGAGAGACTCAGTGCCTCAGCGACCTTTCGGATCCTTTCGGTCCATTGCTGGGTTCGCTCTGGCATCCACGCGTCAGAACAACAAACCCTCCTATAGGTCTCCGCTCTTCGAAACTTCCGCCACCGCTTTGTGCGTTAGTACTGGTATTTATTGAATAATACTATACAATGAGTGTGTGCGCGCGTTTTGACTGTGGTAGAAAGAGAAAGAAAGCGGCTGTGAAATGCGAAGTTTTCCTCTGAGACATTGATAATTATATTATTATTAAATAGCTGGATTCTGGCAGAGGTCATGAATTCCGGTTGGGGAGGTGCAATTAGAGGCCAACTCGTCAGAAGAGGCACGGGAAACGCAGGAACGCAGGCAAACACGAAGAAAACAACATCAATGCAGCTAAAGGGGAGGTAAACAAAGCACACTGCAGCGGCAGTAGCCACAGCATTCAAGAGCATCAATTGCTTTGACACCCATTAGAACAGGTCAAATTTAACGCAGGCACGAGACAGCTCAGGAGCAGAAAGGACTCATCGAGTAATCCAGCCACAGCAAGAAGATATGAAAGGGATGAGAAAAAATAGAAAAATGTGTCAGAAGAAATGGGAAGACTGGGAAGCAATGAGACAAGAAATCAGAAGCAATCAGAAGAAGAGGCTGTTTCCGCATGCAGATTATGCAGATGGAGGAGGAAAGGAATAGGACGCGGAGAGTGCAGGAAGCAGAGTGCAGATAGCAAACCCTGTGGGAATCTTCAGATGGTTTCTAGCACATTGCACGCATCCAAGAGTCATTTTGGTGAATCTCTCAGGACCGGCGCATATGTAAAGGTTCTTTTCTGGACAGATGCTGGCAATATTCTGGGGCTGCTGCCCCCAAGCGGCTTGGAACACAGTTGACTATCTTTGAAAAGAGTTTTCGAGCATTTTCCAATGAGCATATAGGGCTCTGTAGGGCCTTGTAGGGCCTTGTAG
>CAMXCT020000302.1:0-28012 GCA_947184155.2 Cladocopium goreaui | reverse complement strand
CCGCCACACTCCACTACACCACACTACATTACACTACACTACATTACACTGAATGACACTGCGCCACAGATAGACAGGTAGACAGACAGACAGACAGGCAGACAGACAGATAGATAGATAGATAGGTAGATAGATAGATAGGTAATTAGGTGAAAGAGAGAGAGAGAGAGAGAGGGAGAGAGAGAGAGGGAGAGAGAGAGAGAGAGGGAGAGAGAGAGAGAGAGAGGCCAGCTGGGTAGGTGAGATAGATAGATAGATAGATAGATAGGTAGGTAGATAGATAGATAGATAGATAAATGGCTAGACAGACAGATAGATAGATAGATAGAGACAGATAGACAGACAGACAGACAGACAGACAGACAGATAGATAGATAGATAGATATCTGGACAGGTAGACAGATAGATAGATAGATCGGTAGGATTCGGTAGGCAGGTAGGTTAATAGTCAGAGAAAGAGAGCAAAAGAGAGAGAGAGAGAGGGGAAAAATGAGAGAGATCAAGCACCTTTCAGTCCATCAGTGGCTTCGCTCTGCCATCCCTGATTCACAACAACCAACCTCTCCTATAGGTTTCCTATTTTTGAAACTTCCGCCACCGCCTTGTGCGGTACTACTGGTATAAGCAGTGTTGGATACTATTGGATACTAAGTCGAATTTCAGTTCTAGAGATGCTGGACTGATAATTCTCAATGCTGTAGCGAAATGTATAAGTGTCATTGCCTGTATGCATGCACCTTGGGGACGCCAAACCAAAACCAAACGCAGAAGTGCAGCGCTGGTAACTTTTTGCATTTTTTTTTGCCTTGGTTCAATGATACACCTGTTGCTGCTCAAAAACGAAGGTTACAGTCAGGGAAACCTGCCAGATTGATCTATATTGCATGTTGCCCTTGATAGCGATTCGACGTGATCCGCTGTCTAAAGCTGATCATGTAGACAGTTTGTTCAGGCGGACATTTTTGCTAGAGTGGAAAGTTGGACAAGTTGTGGAGGGAAGTCTTGAACAGCACCTTGTAAAGAACAGACAAATGAAATACTGTACACAAGTTGAAATTGAGTGGACTAGATGATGAAAATGGTCTTCTGATTCTGGCCTGTTGCTACTCGTTCGTGCAGCCTGCGGCGCAATGCCATCATGCTTTGCACGCCCTGGTGTTGGTAGCAGTTTTTGCCTTGCTTCGTGCTCCAAGCGCTTCCACGTTGATGTTTCATGATGTTTCAAATCTTCGAGCACCACTCGATACTTTCAAAATGTGTCTAGCAAAGTACTTGTCTTGCGTTGTACCATGCTTGAGTGCGCTGTAGGACACTTCAAGGACCCTAAAGCCTTGTTTCACAGACATTACTTGCTGTTCCGTCCCCGTTGGCTCGTATGTTCGCTCATACTTTTGTCAAATTATCAGCGGCTCACTCACTCGCTCAGTCACTTACTCAACAACCAATCAATGAATCACTCGACAGTCAATAACCAAAAATTCCATCCGTCGTTCCACGATTCCCAATGAGCCTCTATCGTTTTGCAGGTATTCTATGCATTAAAGTTTCAGCCCATCACATGCCCAAGACTGGCTTTTTTTTTTAGCGTTAAGCTGATGCACATTCGATATCATCCGATCGTTCAGGAAATTGTCCTTTCTTTTGTGCCAGTGCTCGGACTGAGAGATGAATTGGGGAGAAGCGCGAACCTTGACCCCCTGATGCCCTTGCTGATGCCTTCACTGGGGCAGCAGTCAAATGTGGTGATTCCTTGTCCCCAGGTTGCCAAAGTCTTGCACCCAAAGTCACGATGCTATGTATGAACATTGCAGTGAAAATGGTAGATCAATGTGGCTGAATTCCAAACCTTAAAGGCCGATTTACTGGAGGCAAGCCCTTCGCAATACGTCACTACAACACACTACAGCCCCAGAAAAGCATAGAAGAATGAAAGGAAAACGTAACGTGAGTCATACATCCAATCGATCTTGTGGTGTTCAAACGATGAAAATAACAAAACAATGAGAACAAATGATAAGGCAATGACGAAAACACTACATATGTGTATGAAAGCATGTCACCGGGATCGGCTGTCCAGTTTACATGTTAGTCTACACTCAAAGATAAGACACACCTTTGGAGAATTCAAGGTATTCCAAGTGCGGGGCGATGATTCCCCCGGCACTACGAGCACACCAGTACCAGAACACAAAAAGGAACTGATTGATTACTACTCTAAATACATTATGCCTTAAACCTGAAAAAGAAAGCAAAGGAAGAAAAAGCATTAAAAGCGATAGCATACTTTGGAGACATTTAAAAATTAAAATTAGAAGGGTTTTTGATAATTCTGAACACTGGTGACTTGATGCGACAGTTTCCGCAAGGGTAACCTGAGGAGAAAAAAATTGAATTTACCGCCTTGTGAATCCAAAGTTTCTCACGCAAGTAAGATCTAGTGCGTCTGGGACTTTCTTTGCTGGAAAATACGGGGAGTCCTGTCCCGATGCCAATCGAAAGGCACTACAGTCTCTGATGATCTGCTCCCATCAACAAGCGCAACAGGATCGTCCATCCAAGGCACTGTCAGGGGAAGTTGCGAGAGGGACATTGAGCGACATATTGCAACAATATGTTCAATCCGTTTCACTGCTCATGCCAAGATACCTTCCGTTCCTTTGAAGATAGCGCGAAACAAAGTGGTATTACTGTAGACTCTGAAGACTTGCTACAAAAAGTGCAAGTTATATGACTTCAGATTCAACTATGACTAGACATACAATATCGATGCGGTATGCACCTCAACATTAGAACCCAAACTGCCTTTCCCTAAACTGCAAAGTTGCCTCATGTGATCAACATGTTGTAGACAGGCATGTGTATGGCATGCAACTCCGTGCAATCAATATGCAGCAACCAACACAGAGAATCCAGTCTCTTTAAGTCTCTTCGTGTGCAACTAATACAGGCATGCTCGAAGCAAAACTGCCATGGTGCCGCCTGTTGCTTGTCATTTTAAAGTTGTGCGCATCATGCTTGTCCTGAGTGCTCAGGTGCAGTTCCAAGCACAACTTCTCCATCACTGCCATCAACAACTCTGGCAGGATCTACACAAGGATTACAAGGCAGCCACAGAATTGCCCCGAACACTTCGGAACTAGGCATTTACTGACGAAGTTTGCAAAGCCATGCTGCAAGTTTGTATTTTGGAGCTTCGACCGATACTTATCTCCCCAGCTCTTCGGCCCTTCGGCCATTTTGAATTGTGCTGTCGGCGGCTTGTCGCAGAACTAGCCACGCCAAAAGCTCCAGTATGTTCATATTGAATCATGCTGCTTTTATGCTCATAGTTTTGCATTGATTCAGCCCCATTCTTCGCCGCTTTGTGCGTCAGGTAGCTTTGATAGCAGCACCTGTCCGCTACCAGGACGGGGTCGCTCTCCCTTTGAGTGCTGTAGTATGGATAAGAAAGCTATGTAACCAGTTCTGTTCTTCAGAGAACAATGGATGGAAGACATCACGGTTTTACGAAGCGGACAGAGATTTGGACGTCTTAAGAAAGTGGTGAATCATGTGCAACTGAACAGCACAAACGCATGGCCAAAATATGACCAAATTGGCCAACACCTGCCAGGACTCGGTTTGCCTTCCTTCGTGTCAGAATGCTACTGTGGCTTCGTAAAGAGCACCTCGGAACGCCTTTGAAATAAGCAGTCTCTGGATGTCTTTGGCCATTCCAGAGCATGGCGGAATCATGATACTCGTAGAAACTCAGTACTACTTAGTTAGTATTGTGTTGCGAGTAGCCTGCGAAATTCTTTGGAAATTTTAGCGAGAATGCCTCAGGTCTTGTAGAATGAATATCCACATATTGATTGGATGACTCTGTGATTGTCCTGAGCATGTCAGTAAGAATGTCCTCTCTCTTGGTAGTAGCGCACAACATACTTATATCTTGATTGTACATCACTCCGCAATATTTATTTGACAATATGCCGGATACGTACTATAGAAAATACCGAGGGGAGAGAGGGCACCATGAAAGGTATCCAAAAGCAGCGGAAAATCTGGTGCTGCCTTACCGTTTCGCCAAATTTGGATGCCTAGTAGTGGAAGGGATGGCCGGTGGGACTAGTATGATATGTTGACATGCAACTTGCAAAGTTTGTCACAACTGTTAATTGTTGAAAAGGCACATGCAACGGAACACTTGGAAGGAAGGAAGGAAGGAAGGAAGGAAGGAAGGAAACTTGTTCTTTAAATGTGTGTCTGGATCTGCGAAAGTTGTGTATCGATGCGGCAAGGTATATCTTGGTGGAAAGAGGATTTGCTTTCTATCAGGGAATTTGCGCCCGCCGTTTAGTCACCATGCACAGAATTCAGTTGCAGAAGGCGCCCAAATCACCAAGGCAACGACGGCGATGGTTGCGGCCCAGATGATGGAAGTGCTTGCTGGTGCCGGTGCTGCTGCCACTACCGTGGAGGTGCAAGTTTTTGCCGCTACCCTCCGAAGTCGCTGAAGATGTGTATATACTTATATATATAATATATATATATATTTATATTTATATGATGTCATATACATTTCATATACCCTTTAATTTAATGTATATACACACACTACTACTATGTGTATATGTTTTTCACGGAGGAAACTCCGAGTTACGGACTTTCACATTCTCACTAGCCCAAAGATCATTGTGTCCAGTTGGCATGTGTCTTAAGAGATCATGAAGTCGCATTCTCACCAGTCCAAAGATCACTGTGTCCAGCTGGCATGTGCCTTAAGAGATCATAAAGTCACAATCTCATTAGCATAGAGATCATTGTGTCCAGTTGGCATGTGCCTCAAGAGATCATGAAGTCACATTCTCACTAGCCCAAAGATCATTGTGTCCAGCCGGCACCTGCGTAGAGGTAGAGTAGAGGTAGACTAGAGAAGATGGTAGAGTAGAGAAGAGTAGAGGTAGAGGAGAGTAGAGTAGAGGAGAGTAGAGTAGAGGAGAGTAGAGTAGAATAGAGGAGAGTAGCGTAGAGCTGGGTAGAAGCGGGGTAGGGGTACAGGTAGAGGTAGCGGTAGAGTAGAAGTTGGGTATAGGTTGAGTAGAGTAGAGTTGAGAAAAGTAAAGTATAGGGAAGAGACGAGTAGAGCAGAGAAGTTACGATTTTGATTGTGTTTTGCAAGTCATTGTTGGCAGATCGCAATGGAACTGCTACATCATGGATGCGATTTGAATGTTTGCACGACGAAACATTGTGCCTTTTCGCACAAACGAAGGTTCCGTTGCGGAGAAAAGTTGGCTCGCGCGCGCGACGGTTTCGGGCGTCGCTGCTTTGCCGTGGGATCCTGCTCGATTTGCACGCGCAGTGGAACTGAGGGTTGCAGGTGACTTTTTCTCTTCTTTGTTGATGCTGCGCTATTGCGTTTTGCATATGTTGAGACACTTAGACTTTGTGCATTGGAACTGGTGCATCAAAGCGATGTGTTCTACAGTTGCGTGTTGCAATTCTATTGTGTTGTGCAATTCAGTCTGTGCAGATCGCAGTGGAATGCCTGCGCCAAGGCTTGTCGGAGGGTACTTGTTGTCCAGTCCTGTCTTGCGATTCTGATTGTCTTTTGCAAGTCATTGTTGGCAGATCGCATTGGAACTGCTACCATGGATGCGATTTGAATGTTAGGATTTGCGCGAAACATTGTGTTTTTTGGGTAATCCGAGGTTCCCTTGCGGAGAAACGTTGGCTCGCGCGCGCGACAGTTCCGGGCGCCGCTGCTTTGCTGTGGAATCCTGCAGGATTTCCACGCGCAGTGGAACTGAGGGTTGCAGGTGACTTTTACTCTTTTTTGTTGACGCTGTGCTATTGTGTGTTGCATGTGCTGAGACACTTTGTGCAATGGAACTGGTGCATCAAAGCGATGTGTTCTACAGTAGTGTGTTGCAATTCTATTATGTCGTGCAATTCAATCTGTGCGGGTCACAGTGGAATGGCTGCATCCTTCCAGTACTGTCTTGCAAATCTGATTGTGTTTTGCAGGTCATTGTTGGCAGATCGCATTGGAACTGCTACCATGGATGCGATTTGAATGTTAAGATTTGCACGAAACATTGTGTTTTTTCGGGTAAACGGAGGTCCGTTGCGGAGAAAAGTTGGCTCGCGTGCGTGACGGTTGCGGGCGTCGCCGCTTTGCCGTCGGATCTGTCTCGAACTGCGCGCTTTTTCTCTTCTTTGTTGCTGCTGTGCTATTGTGTTTTGCATGTGTGGCATTCTGCTGTGCAATTCAGTCTGCGCAGATCGCACTGGAATGGCTGTGTCAAGGTTTCTCGCTGCCATTTGAGGCAACCCCGTTGTGGGTGAGTGTTGAATGACCTGATTTCGGAAGTGACACTTTTAATCTGGCAATTCCTTTAAGTATTGTGCAACAGTTGGCCTTCCGGTTACGCACCGTTTTCTGAAATGTCCCGCTGATCCTGTCGTCCATTGAGAACCTTGGAGCCAGAAATTCTCTTCGACTGCAACCGCTCTGAGCAGTCGGAAACCCTTTTTGAACCGCAGCTCAAGCTTTTCGCATGACAAAACAGGCAACAGGCATGTCCTTTTCCTGCAGGTGTGGGCCACGACATCGGAGTAGGCGAAACAGAGGCAGTAGGGCTCGGGTGCGACGAAGGAAGCCATGACGGTGCCGTAGAGCCCTGGTTTGGTGTAGTGGGCTACGAAGCCGCAGAGTGTGGCCACGGATACGTTGCGACAAAATCGACTTGAAAGTCCAGGTGAGTGAAAATTGGAAAATGCATGGGCATAAACGGTTATTCAGATTCCATCAAATTGCGCAACATGTTCAACCTCACCAGTGACGTGCGTGCGTAATACGATTGTGTTTTGCATCTGAGAGTCGTAAATCGCATTGAAATGGCCGCATGAAAGTTGCGAATGGTGCTTTGGCAGCACAATTTTCTTCATTTCGGTGCTGCTGAGTTTCCTTTTCAAATTCCTTTTAAAAATGCTTCAAAATCGTCGTTTTTCTGCTTGGGCGTCGAGATCCGGTTTTGGAGCTGCAATTTGTGTAGCCGTTGCGCGAAATTATATTGCGCTTTGCAACTCAGTCTCTGCAGATCGCAGTACTGGCATGGCTGCGCCAAGGTTCCTCGCTGCTGCGGCTGCGTGCGTAATACGATTGTGTTTTGCAGCTGAGAGTCGCAAATGGCATTGCAATGGCTGCGTGAAAGTTGCGAATCGTGCTTTGGCAGCACAATTTTCTTCATTTCGGTGTTGCTGAGTTTCCTTTTCAAATTCCTTTTAAATGTGCTTCAAAATCGTCGTTTTTCTGCTTGGGCGTCGAGATCCATTTTGGAGCTGCAATCTGCGTAGCCGTTGCGCGAAATTATATTGCGCTTTGCAACTCAGTCTCTGCAGATCGCAGTACTGGCATGGCTGCGCCAAGGAAGGTTCCTCGCTGCTGCGGCTGCGTGCGGAATACGATTGTGTTTTGCATCTGAGAGTCGTAACTCGCATTGTAATGGCCGCATGCAAGTTGCGAATCGTGCTTTGGCAGCACAATTTTCTTCATTTCGGTGCTGCTGAGTTTCCTTTTCAAATTCTTTTTAAAAATGCTTCAAAATCGTCGTTTTTCTGCTTGGGCGTCGAGATCCGGTTTTGGAGCTGCAATTTGTGTAGCCGTTGTGCGTAATTATTACGTTTTGCAACTCAGTCTCTCTAGACCGCAGAGGAATGGCTGCGCCAAGGTTCCTCGCTGCTGCGGCTGCGTGCGTAATACGGTTGCGTTTTGCAGCTGAGAGTCGTCAATCGCATTGCTGTCTGAAAGTTGCGAATGGTGCTTTGGCAGCACATTTTTCATTACTTCATGGTATCAACAGGGGAAAACTAGTTCATGGTTAATTATCGCTGTGAATTGCAATGATCTGTTTCTGTTTTCATGTAGCATGGCGTACTGGCCACATGCCTCACCAACTTCGGGATGGTGTGGCTTTGCCTGCATTTCATGTCTACGGTTGCAGGTGGTCTGGCGATGTTACTGCCGCTCCGTAGCTTTCAATGTGGTCAAGCAGTGTCTGCATTCTTGGGTGACCAGCGCTCCAGTTCACGGCCAAGCATGCCGCTATGTGCAGCCACAGCCACTGCGTCACCGCTCAGGCCGCGGACGGAGACCGGAAAAACACCGTCAGCAGACGCCTCAGCTGCTGTTGCCCGCAGCAGCGTCATGGCCATGGCGTGATGCGCGTGCAGAACAGCAGCGCGCGTCCGTGCTCGCGAACGTGGGCAGCACAGCCGCGCGTCAACTTTTGTGATGTTGTGCAGTTGATGTCTATACGTCCAAAGGTTTCTATAGGGTCTACTTTGCATTTTTCCCGAGAGCATCTGAGCGCAGGGTTCTTCCAATAGTGGGGGTCTGTAAAACATCTTCTCATCTTCACATCCTCTCATCTTCACATCCTCTCATCTTCACATCTGCTCATCTTCACACCTTCTCATCTTCACATCTGCTCATCTTCACATCCTCTCATCTTCACATCTGCTCATCTTCACACCTTCCCATCTTCACATCTGCTCATCTTCACACCTTCCCATCTTCACATCTTCTCATCTTCACATCTGCTCATCTTCACATCTGCTCATCTTCACACCTTCCCATCTTCACATCTCTCATCTTCACATCTGCTCATCTTCACATCTCATCTTCACATCTTCTCATCTTCACATCTGCTCATCTTCACACCTTCCCATCTTCACATCTGCTCATCTTCACACCTTCCCATCTTCACATCTTCTCATCTTCACATCCTCACATCTTCACATCCTCTCATCTGCTCATCTTCACACATGCTCATCTTCACATCTGCTCATCTTCACATCCTCTCACATCTTCATCATCTGCTCATCTTCACATCTCTCATCTTCACATCTTCTCATCTTCACATCTGCTCATCTTCACATCCCATCTTCACATCTGCTCATCTTCACATTCCCATCTTCACATCTTCTCATCTTCACATCTGCTCATCATCTTCACATCTACTCATCTTCACATTCTGCTCATCTTCACACCTTCCCATCTTCACATCTTCTCATCTTCACATCTGCTCATCTTCGCATCTGCTCATCTTCACATCTGCTCATCTTCACATCTGCTCATCTTCACATCTTCTTATCTTCACACCTGCTCACCTTCTCTCTCACGCCTTCTTTTTATCTTTCTCTCTTAAGGCCGAGGGTGGTGCCGGCGGCGAGTCACGAAACGCCAACCCTTTCGCACGAAATGAGGGTCGATCGGCAAAAACTGAGGTAAAATTGCGATTTGACTTGCCCTGGAGCAACCCTTTCGCACGAAATGAGGGTCGATCGGCAAAAACTGAGGTAAAATTGCGATTTGACTTGCCCTGGAGCAACCCTTTCGCACGAAATGAGGGTCGATCGGCAAAAACTGAGGTAAAATTGCGATTTTACTTGTCCCGGAGCAACCCTTTCGCACGAAATGAGGGTCGATCGGCAAAAACTGAGGTAAAACTGCGATTTGACTTGTCCTGGAGCAACCCTTTCGCACGAAATGAGGGTCGATCGGCAAAAACTGAGGTAAAAGTGCGATTTTACTTGTCCTGGAGCAACCCTTTCGCACGAAATGAGGGTCGATCGGCAAAAACTGAGGTAAAACTGCGATTTTACTTCTGCCGGAGCAACCCTTTCGCACGAAATGAGGGTCGATCGGCAAAAACTGAGGTAAAACTGCGATTTTACGTGTGCTAAAGCAACCTTTTCGCACGAAATGAGGGTCGATCGGCAAAAACTGAGGTAAAAGTGCGATTTTACTTGTCCTGGAGCAACCCTTTCGCGCGAAATGAGGGTCGATCGGCAAAAACTGAGGTAAAAGTGCGATTTTACTTGTGCCGTTCTTGTCTGTGTGTAAAAGCGCCTGTGTGTAAAAAGCGTCTGTGTGTAAAAGTCTCTGTGTGTAAAAGCGTCTGTGTGTAAAAGCGTCTGTGTGTCAAAGTGTCTGTGTGTAAAAGCGTCTGTGTGTAAAAGTGTTTGTGTGTAAAAGTGTTTGTGTTCAAGTGTTTCTGTGTAAAAGCCTCTGTGTGTAAATGTGTTTGTGTGTGAAAGCGTTTGCGTGTAAAAAGCGTCTGTGTGTAGAGGTTGTCTGTGTGTAAAAGCGTCTGTGTGTCAAAGCGTTTGTGTGTAAAAGCGTCTGTGTGTAAAAGTGTTTGTATGTAAAAGCTTCTGTGTGTAAAAGTGTTTGTGTCAAAGTGTTTGCGTCAAAGTGTTTGTGTAAAAGCCTCTGTGTGTACATGTGTTTGTGTGTGACAGCGTCTGTGTGTAAAAAGCGTCTGTGTGTAAAAAGCGTCTGTGTGTAAAAGCGTCTGTGTGTCAAAGGGTTTGTGTGTAAAAGCGTCTGTGCGTAAAAGTGTTTGTATGTAAAAGCTTCTGTGTGTAAAAGTGTTTGTGTTACAGTGTTTGTGTAAAAGCCTCTGTGTGTAAAGCCTCTGTGTGTAAAAGCTTTGTGTTTAAAAGCGTCTGTGTGTAAAAAGCGTCTGTTTGTAAAAGTGTTTGCGATGCAAACTACTGTCTTGCACTTCTCACTGTCCTGTCTTGATACTCCTCTTCTCGACTGCCTATAACAGAGCTTTCATATATCGTTTCTAATATTGCGTCTCCATACTAACAAGAGAAGACCCTGCTCCCCCCTGAACTGGCCGAGCAAACATGACTGTAAGCATTTCCAGAGCTTCTTTTGGTGGCCGTGGTGCTCGTCTTTGGAGATTTTGGAGGCCTGCTGCATGTTGCCGTGTGGCAGTCATTCGATGTTTTGCAGCTAGCTTTTGGTAAAACCGCATGATTTTGCGAGTTTCAACTGCAAGCTTGTGTTCCGTTTGTTCGTGAAAGCATGAAGCTGGTCGGCGCAGCTATTGGTTCGAGATTTGTATCGCGCTTGGCGTCTAATAGTTGTCACTCTGGGTTCGCTGCAACCGGATATGTCCGAGAAGGTCCGAGAGTTGCAACAAGGCTTGACAGAGGGAGGAGTTGATCCCTTCCGGCGCCAGGTGCGCAAACTTGGGATCAATGCATTGACGGCTTTAGCTTCTGAGCTGGGGATGCCACTGTGTGGCATTCATTCGATGTTTTGCACCGCATGATTTTGCGCCAGGTGCGCAAACTTGGGATCAATGCATTGAAGGCTTTAGTTTCTGAGCTGGGGATGTCAGTGTGTGGCAGTCATTCGATGTTTTGCAGCTAGCTTTTGGTAACACCGCATGATTTTGCGCCAGGTTCGCAAACTTGGGATCAATGCATTGAAGGCTTTAGTTTCTGAGCTGGGGATGTCAGTGTGTGGCAGTCATTCGATGTTTTGCAGCTAGCTTTTGGTAACACCGCATGATTTTGCGCCAGGTGCGCAAACTTGGGATCAATGCATTGAAGCCTTTAGCTTCTGAGCTGGGGATGTCAGTGTGTGGCAGTCATTCGATGGTTTGCAGCTAGCTTTTTGGTGAAACCGCATGATTTTGCGCCAGGTGCGCAAACTTGGGATCAATGCATTGAAGGCTTTAGCTTCTGAGCTGGGGATGTCAGTGTGTGGTAGTCATTCGATGTTTTGCAGCTAGCTTGTGGTAAAACCGCATGATATTGCGCCAGGTGGCAAACTTGGGATAAATGCATTGAAGGCTTTAGCTTCTGAGCTGGGGATGTCAGTGTGTGGCAGTCATTCGATGTTTTGCAGCTAGCTTTTGGTAAAACTGCATGATTTTGCGCCAGCTGCGCAAACTTGGGATCAATGCATTGAAGGCTTTAGCTTCTGAGCTGGGGATGTCAGTGTGTGGCAGTCATTCGATGTTTTGCACCTAGCTTTTCGTAAAACTGTATGATTTTGCGCCAGAAGTTTCGCATGTGAAGCAACCAGAACTGTCTGAGTTTCGATGCGTGACAGCAAATTTGCGTTTCGTGCTTGAGTTGCACAAAAGATATGCCTGCTTGATGAACTTGGTCTTGTCGCTTCCAGGTGCTTCACTCCACAGCTTGAATATACGATGTGGCAGCTTTTTTCTTCTCAGGTAAAAGACACAGGTGTTCTCAGGTAGGCTCACCCATGGCGCAACGTGTGATGCTGAAGTGGTCGCAAGCCAGGCAAAAGGACATCCAGGATGCGTACAATGATACTGCTTCATGGACGGCCTTGGACGAAATCATCTACCAACACACTTACAGCTTCTCATCCATAGCTGCATGGCCTATGGATGGTTGCCTTGTTTGCAAGCCTACAGAAAGGGCAAGTGTGCTGCTTGGCAGCTTGCAAGCCGCTTGCAACTTGGATGTCATCAAAGAAGAACTTGGCGTCTCCGTAACAGTGGTTGTTTCCATGTGTGAGACTGAGATGCGATCACATGGAACTCCATCCAATTGGAAAGATTATTTCCGTGAGCGCGATGTAGTTCATATTCATTGTCAGTTGGATGACATCACAGTGAAGCAGCCGGGCCGCGACTTGGAACGGCACGAAGCATTGCAAAGGAAATGCCTCTCCAGCTGGAAAAGCATATGCCTTCAACTGTGGCAACAGTCAATCATTGCCGTCAAGAAAGACAAGCCCATGCACATTTTGTTTCATTGCTTTGGTGGGATCAATCGCAGCGCTGCGATTTTGTGTGCTTGGCTTATTGTGGCCTATGACTACACCGCGGAGGATGCGATCAAGCTGTTGCTCACAAAGAGGCCATCTCTTCGCCCATGGCGCCATCGAGACTATGTTTTGGATGCATTGTGGATGGTGGAACAACAGCGTTCTGAGTGGTGCCAGGATTTCCAACATGGCACAGCCTAGCTCCCACTTGCTTGCAGACTGCGAGCCTTGGTGGCACGTTTTTTTCAATTTCAAAATGAAATGCATCAGCATGAGTCAACCAGAACTGTCTGAGACTTGCTGATGAATGCATCATGTATCCTGTTTCACCATAAGCCAGCGGCAGAAGTCAAACAGAACTGTCTGAGACTATGGCAGCTACACCCAACTTCATCATGACAAAAAGTTGCTCATTGCTTTAGTTTTCACACAAAGTGGAAAGTATCTGTGCAGAAAACCATGAGATCTAATACAAAAGCATGCCAATACGAAAGTATTACTCAATGTAATCTGTCACAGCAGGTCTTGGTGCTTGAATGCTTAGAAGGTCTTCGGTTCTTCTACACAGCTGGGTCTTCATCAGGCCAGGGCCCCGGGAGAGGATGGCATTGTTTATATTCACACTTGCTTATGTGACATCAGGAAGCTGCAGATTATTGCTCACATGTGGACTACATTATCGAAAAGCCCATTATTCAAGTAAAGATTGCAAGAATGCAAGTCCACCTTCGAAAGTTTCTAGCAATCGACTGAGGTCCCCAAAATGTTGTAGCTGTACTAACATCAAGTCACGCATGGCAGCCGATTGCTTTGCAGCTGCGGGGAGATTGCAGTATACGTCGTTTCAAACAAATTCAGTTGATTTGAATGATGCGCTGTTGCTATCCTTCCATGACTGGATGGACGCTGGGCGGCAATATTTCGGCACAGGTGGAAGAGCTTCGTATGGACGCCAGCAGCAAAGGACGCACGTGGCTGCAAGAGAAGATGGCGATGATGAAACAGGGTGACTTGCGGAAGGTTGCAGCAGCTTCTGGTGTTTCTACGCGTGGAGAAGATGGTTCAATGGTGGCACCGGCTGAGGAGGGCATTGCGCAGCTCAGCCGGTGCCACCATTGAACCATCTTCTCCACGCGTAGAAACACCAGAAGCTGCTGCAACCTTCCGCAGGACATCCCGCGTCATGCTCGCCATTTGAAGGTCTTGGTGCTTGAATGCTTAGAAGGTCTTCGGTTCTTCTACACAGCTGGGTCTTCATCAGGCCAGGGCCCCGGGAGAGGATGGCATTGTTTATATTCACGCTTGCTTATGTGACATCAGGAAGCTGCAGATTATTGCTCACATGTGGACTACACTATCGAAAAGCCCATTATTCAAGTAAAGATTGCAAGAATGCAAGTCCACCTTCGAAAGTTTCTAGCAATCGACTGAGGTCCCCAAAATGTTGTAGCTGTACTAACATCAAGTCACGCATGGCAGCCGATTGCTTTGCAGCTGCGGGGAGATTGCAGTATACGTCGTTTCAAACAAATTCAGTTGATTTGAATGATGCGCTGTTGCTATCCTTCCATGACTGGATGGACGCTGGGCGGCAATATTTCGGCACAGGTGGAAGAGCTTCGTATGGACGCCAGCAGCAAAGGACGCACGTGGCTGCAAGAGAAGATGGCGATGATGAAACAGGGTGACTTGCGGAAGGTTGCAGCAGCTTCTGGTGTTTCTACGCGTGGAGAAGATGGTTCAATGGTGGCACCGGCTGAGGAGGGAATTGCGCAGCTCAGCCGGTGCCACCATTGAACCATCTTCTCCACGCGTAGAAACACCAGAAGCTGCTGCAACCTTCCGCAGGACATCCCGCGTCATGCTCGCCATTTGAAGGTCTTGGTGCTTGAATGCTTAGAAGGTCTTCGGTTCTTCTACACAGCTGGGTCTTCATCAGGCCAGGGCCCCGGGAGAGGATGGCATTGTTTATATTCACGCTTGCTTATGTGACATCAGGAAGCTGCAGATTATTGCTCACATGTGGACTACACTATCGAAAAGCCCATTATTCAAGTAAAGATTGCAAGAATGCAAGTCCACCTTCGAAAGTTTCTAGCAATGGACTGAGGTCCCCAAAATGTTGTAGCTGTACTAACATCAAGTCACGCATGGCAGCCGATTGCTTTGCAGCTGCGGGGAGATTGCAGTATACGTCGTTTCAAACAAATTCAGTTGATTTGAATGATGCGCTGTTGCTATCCTTCCATGACTGGATGGACGCTGGTTCGAGAGAATTGTACATCTACGACCAAGTCTTCATGAACGGCCCTCCAGACATGGGCCACCATTTCTGGGGCCATTTGCCACTATCTTGGATGCGTGAGCACACGGTCGATTTCACACTGTATTACATTCTGTTTTACAATGAAGACGCAAGAGATGATGACAGCCCATTATGGGTCTTGGTGTTGAAGGATACGCGGCGGCAGCGACCACATCGTTGGACATGACAGTTTCCACAACAAACAAACTCACATAAATTATCTTGTTATTTAAATGTGGTCTGCCATGGCAAACGCGGATGTCTTCGGTGAGCAGCTTCTACGACACATTCTTGCATTTGTTCCTAGGAGCTCTGAATTGGCCAAGCAGTATTCGTTTCAACCAAAGACCGAGCACTATCTGGTAAAAACGACTGCATTGTGGATGTCTCGGAGGAGCCAGCTGACTGGCTAGCAGATCTTGCTGCATTCACACAGATGCTGCAAATAAGGTCAGCGCCATGGAGGTGCCCAGATAAGGATCGACCGCGGTAGAGACATTCAGGTTCACCATAGTGCATCCTGTCTCACCATAGTGCTTCGGCGTGAGTCAAACAGAACGGTCTGAGACTCCATAGAAGAGCAATAAAGCTGCCGATTCCTTTTGCGCGTATAGTTGTGCCGGGACATCGCTGAATGTGATCTGTCACAGTCATTAGTCATAGTCCTTGAATGCTTTGCGGGTCCGCATTGTTGGTCTGTGCAGCTAGGTTTGCATCGAGTCAGGGCCCCGGGATGGGATGGATTACCTGGATAAGCTGCTACCACAAAGAAACAAATCGATATATTTTATATTGAGATAGAGATAGAGATATGATATAAAGATGGATGTATGACTTTTAATATATAGAGATGGATGTATGAGTGTTAAGATAAGAGTTTCCATTCCAGTCACAGTCAGGAGTCAGGACCCTAAACCCATAAAGAACCAACTTCTATCATATTGTAATACTGTGCGTGTCCCAGCCCAGAAACGGTCGCTGCCTGCCAGGTCCGCCCGTTTATACCTTTTTTTTTCAGGAGATGGCAAACCACCTTGGTTGGGGGGCCCCAAAGCACATAGCCCGCATGACATGTTTATACATGCTGGTTTCGAGGCACATGGAAATAGGACTTCGCCACCACCCCGTCGGATTGCTGAGGTCGCCACGACAACGATGACTTCGCTGTGACTACCTGGGCCGGCCTCTGTGTAAAAGCGTCTGTGTGTACAAGTGATTGTGTGTAAAAGCGCTTGTGTGTAAAGCCGTCTGTGTGTAAAAGCGTCTGTGTGTCAAAGTGTTTCTGCGTAAAAGTGTTTGTGTGTAAAAGCTTCTGTGTGTACAAGCGTCTGCGTGTAAAAGCGTCTGTGTGTAAAAGTGTTTGTGTGTAAAAGTGTTTGTGTGTAAAAGTGTTTGTGTGTAAAAGTGCCTGTGTGTAAAAGCGTCTATGTGTAAAAGCTTCTGTGTGTCAAAGCGTTTGTGTGTAAAAGCAGCTCCTGTCTGTAAAAAGGTCTGTGTGTAAAAGTGTCTGTGTGTAAACATGTCTGTGTGTAAAAGTGTCCGTGTAAAAGCGTCTGTGTGTCAAAGCGTCTGTGTGTAAAAGCGTCTGTGTGTAAAAGCGTCTGTGTGTAAAAGTGTTTGTGTGTAAAAGTGTTTGTGTGTAAAAGCCTCTGTGTGTAAAAGCGTCTGTGTGTAAAAGCGTCTGCGTGTAAAAGCGTCTGTGTGTAAAAGTGTTTCTGTGTAAAAGTGTTTGTGTAAAAGTGCCTGTGTGTAAAAGCGTCTATGTGTAAAAGCTTCTGTGTGTACAAGCATTTGTGTGTAAAAGCAACTCCTTTGTGTAAAAGGGTCTGTGTGTAAAAGTGTCTGTGTGTAAACGTATCTGTGTGTAAACGTGTCTGTGTAAAAGCTTCTGTATGTAAAAGCTTCTGTGGGTAAAAGCTTTCTGTGTAAAAGTGTCTGTGTAAAAGCTACTGTGTGTAAAAGCTTCTCACTATTTGGTCTTGATACTCCTCTTCTCGACTGCCTATAACACATCTTTCATACATCGTTTCTAAAATTGCGTCTCCATACTAACAAGAGAAGACCCTGCTCCTCTACGCTCTCGGGCCATCCGTCGTCTAGTTCTTCTTTGGATGACAATGAGACAGCTTGGATATGCCGAACAAACGTGGATGGATGTGTTGCTTTGTTAAAAACATCCTGGCAAGGAATCACGGCAGACACTGCTGACTTGTTTTACGCGCAGGTGCATGCCAATATTGCGCAAGCGTGTCTCTGCGCGATGCAAGTCCAGCGAGCCATACTGTAGATTTCACCGCGTTGGAATCGATCGACTCATGGTGTTTTCAGCAATTGCCTATAATATCAAATATTACTAAATGTAGTTTCCAAGTAAATTTAATTTAGTATGGTTAGTAAATTTTAGTTGGAAATTTTATGATGTGAATCAAACCTTGTTGGAAAAGTAAATTTACTACAGACAATGCAAAGTACATTATGCATAGTGTAGTTTGCATTGTTGGTTGTTGACGTCTTTTTCAAACTGCATTATGCACAATGCAAAGTACATTATTCATAAATCCCCACCCTCTTAACCATGGTTTTTCGGGGAGGGGGACCCCTATATGTAACTTACATTTTCTGGGGGGGTGGGGTGGCAGAAAATGTAACTTACAACCCCCTAAGGTATCAAAAATACCTGGTTGCGGGACGACATTGGACGATATTGGACGACGGGCAAATCGATCAAACATGCTTTCAGCCCATGGCCGATCCGGGAACATTCAGTTGGAGAGGGGAACATTCGACTGGTGTTCCCAGATCGAACACAGATGTTCCTGGATCGGCCAGTGGCCGATCAGGGAACATTCACGCTGACGCAATACTAGGATATGATAGGAAAAAAAATATATATATATAATATATAAATATATCGAAATGATTCCAAACACAATCGAACACCTACAAAATGTAATATTACATTTTCTAGGTTACCTAGGAACTGTAATATTACAAATTCTTTCGTAACACCTAAAAATGTAAGGCTTACATGTTTAGGTCCGATGTCAAAAATGTAATAATACATTTTTGACACCTGAAATATAAAGAAAATGTAAGTTACATATAGGGGTCCCCCTCCCCTGCTAAAAGGGTGGGGATATTCATAATGCAGCCTGCATTGCTCCCCAGCTAAATGTTCATGTAGCAATGCTATTGAATTTAGTTCCCAACTAAATTTAGTTTTTGATGTAGCTGGATTTGTTTAAAATTAGTAGCCTAGTAAATTACTAAAATCACTCTTTTAAACTAAATTTAGTTTTTACTAAATTTAGTAATATTTGATCTTATAGGTGGGACATCACGATTTTGCGATGCCTTCCATGCGGCTTGGAAATCTTGACGCTGCATGACAAGATGGAGGTCGATGTTGCGCAACTGCACATCCCGCCGTCCAGCTTGCGAACGCTGACGTTCGGAAAAGTCTTCGACGACGATGTCTCCGAAGTACGCTGGCCTCTGCGATTGGAGTCTCCGTCTTGCGGGTTTGCTTTCAATCGTTCTTTGGATCGGGATGGATCGGGTGGCTTTGCCAGCAAGCTTATACAAGTTTTGCGCACTGGCAGACGGTTCAATATGCCCGTCCAGAAAGTCTCGTGGCCCGAGGGACTGCGGGAGCTCTACTTGGGGCATTGTTTTTGTCAGGACTTGAGCACCGTTGCTTGGCCGTTGGCACTGCGTGCCTTGCACTTGGGCTTTAGCTTTCGCAGCAGCCTCTTGCCATGGCATTTGCCTGCCAGCTTGCAGGCAGACTCTGGTTCTGGGCTGCAGCTTCGACCGCACCATAGCCTCGCTTTGTTTCCCAGCGTCGCGGCAGGAATTAGCGTTGCTGAGCACGTTCAAAACGAGAGCCTCTCGGGCGCCGCTTTGCCGCATGCGTTGGAGATTCTGAGGCTATAGGGCCTTCCTACAATATAGACCGCTGCGGGAATGGATTGCGCCGCCTGCGCTGCGGGAACTCCACTTTGGCACCTTGTTCGATCAGCCGCTGGCTGATGCGCAGCTGCCTGATACTTTGCATGCGCTGATCTTTGGGGCTTCTTTCAGCCAGTGCATAGACAACGTGCGGCTGCCGCCTCGGTTGGAACAACTTTGCTTTGGCAACAACTTCACCGGCGGCGGCTGTCGCTTGCCGTTCTGTCGCTGGCCCGTCAGCTTGCGACATCTGCGTGCCAGCAGCTTGTTCTCGCTGACTCCTGGGGCGGCTAACTTGCCAGACGGCCTGACGCACTTGCATCTGGGGGATCGTTGCAAGTGGCCCCTGCAAAAAATCGGTTTGCCGGCGGTATATTGCAGCACTTGGGCATGGGAAATTCGTCGAGTGATCAGTCGCTGCAACATCCGCTGGCCGCGGCGTCTGCAAACTTTGGCCTTTGGCATGACATTCAATAGGCCCTTGCAGGACGTTCTTCTGCCAGCAACGCTCTGCGAGCTTCACTTCGGCAATCGTTTCGATCAGGCACTGGATGGCATTCGCTGGCCATCGCAGCTGCGGCTTTTGCATTTTGGTTCTGACTCCAATCACTCCCTGGCTTCTGCGAATCTACCAGACCAACTCGAAACCCTCGTGTTGGGGCGGTTTTTTCAACAGGATTTATACGTGCCTTTGCCGCAGTCATTGTTGCACCTCACCCTTGGCGAATGCTTTCCGTTGGAACGGCATCCACTCTTTTGGCGGCCGTACCTTAAGGAACTGAGCACCAAGCGACTGTTTCTCAACGTTCCGGTCGACGCCACCTTCCCGGAGACCTTGCACAAGCTGGATTGCGATGGCGACATTTTGGAAGTGTAGCAGAAAGAAGCAAGGAAGAAGAGCGCACGGCTGTGCTGCCTGCATTGCCACGCCTCCCTGCATTCCGGTGGCGCGCACAGCTATGCTGCTTGCGTGTCCTTGTTCGTATCGTCCTTCGGGCAGCAGCAGGACTCAAAGACGCGTGCCGCTGTGCTCCTCACGCGCGCTCTTGACAGATGGCTGCTCGTGACGTCACATCTCTTCGCACGCGTGGAAAAAATGCTGCGGCCCAAGCGTGCTTGAAAGTTGGACCCACAGGTAACAGTCAACAGTCCAGTGGGATTGAATGATAGTACATGACACGAGAATGATAACACGCGATAACACAATCGAATGTTGAAAGCCATGATCGAATGGAAAGGCACCTGTGTCACCTCGATCGTGCTGAGAAGAAATGGACAGGTGGAACTGGGGTGAGGTGAGCCAACACGAGTTCAAAGGCGTTGAGAGGAGAAGAAAGAGATGAAAAGAGAGGAGAGTCAAGAAGATGTGCACAGAAATGAAGGTCGTTGAAAAGAGATGACAAGAGGTGAGAAGTCGTTGGAAGAGTTGACAAGTGGTTTCACAATTTGCGACAAGAGGTCAGAAGCCCCGGAAAAGAGCATTCAAGTCTGCCACAGCTCCTATAGGCCCTATTAGGCAAACCTTGCCTTTGGATCCTATAGCGTTGCACTTCTTAAACCTGGAAACTTCCGCCACCGGCCTTGCGCGGGTTCTACTTGTACTGCGTATACATATACATACACATATACATATACATATACATATACATATACAAATACATTTACATTTACATTTACATGTACATATACATATACAAATACATTTACATTTACATATACATATACAAATACATTTACATTTACATATACATATACATTTACATTTAGATTTACATATACATATACATATAAATATAGATATACATATACATATATATATATATACATGTATATGAATATGTGTTTTATATACAATATGTTGAAAATTGATTCCGATCAAGTTGGTGTTGCCTGCGAGTTGACAGCTGGTTTGTCTCTCAGAAGTCTCGTGGTGCGTAGCCATGCAAAGAGCTGTTCACAGCCCTTGGAAGGCACATTTGTTGAGATTTCCTAGCTTGGAAGTGCTTGTTTAATGCCTCTTTCACTAAGTTGTTTCCTTGCTGTTTTGGTGTTGCGCTCGGTTTGCTATGCTTTGCTATGCTTTGTGTATCAGGCACATGCCGCTACAGTGAGCTAGAAACCTTTGATTCGTCATCAACATTGGCCTCTCAGAGCAGCATTGAAGGGCATAGTATCAGCAAGAGAAGCAAGTCTTCAATCATTTGTGTCAGCGGTTTGCAATTTTGTTTGATTCTGATTGCCTTTGGGTTCAATATGTTGAGTTCGGAGCTACCTTCAGTTTGGACCCGATCTGTTTTTTTTTCCTTTAATGTCTTTCCGCCTCCAGTCGGCTTGGGTTTGATCTAGGCCAATGAAGTATTCGCGTTATCTGTACAGGAAATCTATATGAATCTATGGCAATCGTGCGGGAAAAGGCAACACTGAACATGGGATAAGTTGGAATACGGTTGATACTCATATTGCAGTGTTCCACTGCCCTGGCTGATTTGGTTGTGGGTAGGTTTGAAAACGGCCTCGCCGCTCCACGACTTTGCTGAGGCAGTGTGGAAAGTGATCATGTTGGTAGTTGCGCTGCAAGGATTTTCTGCATAAGCAAAGTCTACAAGAATGTTGCAACATTTGTCCATGTCACGCCTTTGAAGAGGGCAGGGCTGGAGGGATTGAACAAAAACTCCCTAGTGCCATGTTGGGTCTTGCGCAGTGTTGGCTTGGCTCGGTTTGGCTCTGCTGGAGCTTCATCTTTAGATTCACACTAGTTCTCATCCAAAGGTGTGGAAATTCACACTAGATGGTGAGTTCTGTGAATTTTTGTGAATCAAATTGTGAATTGTTATGAATCCTGTAGAGCACTGAATTTTGGCCTTTCTCGCCAGAGCCACCAGAGCTTGGGCAGGGAATAGGACTGACGTTGTCGCTGAGGATAAAATCTGCTGAGCCACAAGCAGATGCGACTCAGGAAGTGCCAGCTGGTAGTTTACAGGTGGGTTCTGGAAGCAGTGTAGGGGAGCGAGAAGCTGAAGAACAAGCCTAGTATACAAGATATTTATTTGACTCTACAGTACTGTATTTAAACTTTAAACTGTGAAATTAATGTGCAAGGACAGGTAGTAGGGATCAGCCGGGATCTGCGATGATAAGCAAAATTCCTCAGGACCGATTGATTCCAGTCAGCAACGAAAAGAGGGCAAAACATCAACAAGTTCATGCTGCTGTCAGCATATACTGAACCGCACCCACTTAACTTGCCTGGATTTGCAGACACAATTATATAGGCTTGTGGCGCGTGGAGACAGCAATTTGGCAGAAATGAATCGGTCCACAAAAACGAAAAAGGAGAAAGACAAGTATTCGCGAAAAATGCAGCGTCACTTTTGCAGAACACATTGTAGTCTGCTTCGCTGTTTAGTATTCTGTTTGGGTCCTAGCAATCTAGAATAGCGAAGGTGGTTGTGATTGTGATGCCAGCTTGGGCAGCCAGTGTGGAGTGCATTCAAGTTCGGGAAGCGGGTATCGAGAGCAGCATGCCTACTCTCATGCACAATGTTGTAACAAGGACTCAAGGGTGGACATGACAAATAAGGCAGACATTTTGAAAGCCCAGCAAAGTCAAATGTTTCTTTGTCTGATGTTTTTGTACGAAACCGTTGATTTTCAAGCATTGCTGGAAAATGAGGCACCCTGGATCACAGTGGATGACATTATATATATATATATGTATGTATATATATATATATATATAAAAGCAGGACGACATTATATACTTGTATCTTGGCGTCCGGCATCCTGTAAATGATTGGCCATAGACTTATCGAAGGTCGCACTGTTAGCAGAAGGATTCAAATTTGGAAGATATAGAAGTGCGAGCATTTGGTCTGCAACCCATGCTTTCTACTTCTTCGCGGTCTCCACAATCTTCAACTTGATTCTTGTGATGGGCAGCATGAACCTGTTAATTTTTCGAGGCTGTTCAGCTCAATCTCTAGCTGCGTAGCCTGAGTTGACAATAATTCGGCTGGCCAGTAGAGCTCGTCATGACCTTGACTATGAGTGCTACCAAGCTCAACACAGTGCTTTGTTGTGCAACGGTTTGATTTTACATTCCTGATATTCCTGTATCGACAGATTTCAGAATCTAAGATAGAACATGATAGAACATACTTGATCATGACGGCAACAAAAATTGGATCAAGTCCATGTTACATCCACCTCTGACAGTATCAAACCTTTTTTGCCTTCTTTTGCAATGCACGAGTAACAGTAGCTGTTGGGTCTCGGGTCCGCACTCTGGCACAGACAGCACACTCATATATTCCATGCAAACTCATAACCATATTCGTGGCGTTTGAATCTTTTGTCAGAAGCGACGTTAGGGTGGCACATGCTTCATTCTCGCAATTTCTGGTCTGCCTAGCAATTCATGTTTGTATGTTACGTATGCATGCTGTTTGTTTGGGGGTTGAGCGTTTACACAAGTTCTGAAGATTCTACTGCCTTCCCAGATCTTCCCAGTATATCCCAGTTTTGTTGCCTTGACTAGCCTTGACTCTCGCATGTCAGTTGCATGTCATTGCAGTTCCTGCAGTCTTGATTGTCTCAAAGCATGTCTGGTCTTTAGATTGAGGCCTTTGATTCATTGATGAACATGAATTGAATCGTCATTCCTTAGTTCTGGATGGTGTGTGGCCCCTCTTTTGCTTTGACCGGACCTACTCTTCGACAGTCTTGAATGATAGGTGTGTACAGCAGCTATACACAGTTATGCACACATATTACAGGGCATTGCAGGATAGCAATGTTTGAATATATTTGATATCTGTTTATAAATTGTTTACATATGTTTGATATACTTTTATTTTTTATGAATTGAGCAGATTTGGGCAGAAATTGGTTGCACCTGTGAGGTGAGCTCACTTTTTTGCCTGGCAACATGCTGGGTTGTTCCAGCAGCTGTTCCAGCACAAGAGTTGGAATGGCAGACTGCGGAACTCGCTTTGAGGAACGTGTCTCAACGGCGGCTGGGCTGATCCAGCATTCTTTCAATTTCTTTCATCTTGTTTGAAGTTGCTTTAGTTTTGCCAGAATGATGTGAAGGCATTGGTAGCACCGGAATTCTTCAGAGCCGCGTTCAGAAGCCAAGTTCAATCTATTTCTAAGCTCATTTTCTGAAGGCAGTATGTCTATGTCCGTAACATTGATTCTCGTGGAACTAAATCACACCGTGACACTCCATCAAGTCTTTGGGGAATTGTGCAATCTGCATCAATCTGCAATCTTGCATAGAAGTAAACTAAGTAAACATTGAACAGCAATGTGGGAGAAACAGCTCCTTTCAAGGATGGAAGTCATGATAAGTTTCTTTAGACGGTAGACGTTTTCCTTATACGGGCCAAACGAACAACTCAGTGCGGCAAAGGGGCACAGCAAGCTGGGCTACCTGATCAGAACCTTTCACCCTCGAAAGTGCCTAAGATTGCCTAAGCAGGTATTGATGATGAATATCCAACCCTGTAGAGCTTTGTTCAAAATTGTTCGAAAAAGGCATGCCAAATGCGGACAAAGATGAGACAGTTGAAAGATTTGGCCACTTCCTTCAACTTTGCACTGCTTTGCACCTCTTGCTTATCACATATCGTGTTGCGTCTAAGGCACGGCGACTCCGGGCTAGGTTTTGTTCAACGCAAATTGAGCACAGAACGCAAAGAGTTTCAGATCACAGATTCATTTATGCCGGTGGACGTGGACGGAGCCTACGACCGAGTTTGCCGTGGTATTGACCCATTCGATGACGATGGCTCCTACTACATCGTGCGTGGAGAAGCTGCTGCCGAGTCACTGGAGTCATGTAAGAGAGCATGTGTGGACACTCCAGGCTGTCGTGGCATAGAGTTTCGACCTGGACGCTGTGAAGTTTGGGTGCGGGCAGGTGGTATTCAAGCCACTGCTGTGACACTGAGAGTTGTTTGCTTGCGTTATGTTCCTTTTGTTTTGGCAGCAGGTGTAGAAGATCGTGCCTGTCGGGGGAAAGACGAATTTGACAACAATCCAGCCTATTATGAGATCACCACCACTGATTCCTTGGCAGCTTGTCAGGATCTTTGCTTACAGCGCAATTTGGCCAACTTGGGATCTTCCGGGTCTCTGTCTTGGTGCCGGGGAATTGAGTTTGGCGGGAATCGCTGCGAGCTTTGGACTCGCACAGAAGGGATCGGCGCATCGGTGGAATTGAGGGGAGTGGTGTGTCAGCCCCTTTCGCCGTTTGTTTTAGTGGATGCTATGGATAGAGGATGTAGTGGTCGGAGTGATGATGTTGATGAACATTTTTACACTAGCTACGCCAATGTGTCATTACAAGGCTGCAAAGCTCTGTGTGCAGAGCATGCTCCATTTTGTAAGGGTATTGAATTCACCAATGCCTATTGCCACGTTTGGACACGGGTATCAGGCATTGAAAAAACCGTTCCTCGTTCTGGCGCCATGTGCTTGCGTCATGGCGAGACAGGCAGCGTAGGAGATGCTTTTGAGAAAATAGACGGAGGCAGTGACCGTGCATGTCGTGGTATGAACGCTTCGGATTGGAGCCCATCTTATTTCGAATTCTTTGCAGCAAGCAAGTCTATCGAAGACTGCAAGTCGAGGTGCTTGGAAAATCCCATGTGTCAGGGCATTGAATTAAATGGATACGGGTGCAAGGTATGGACAGTGATTGTCACGACATCAATTGGGTTTTCAGGAACAAGCTGCCTTCGGTATTCTGCATTTGTTGGAGTTGATGGCGGGGCAAGGCATGGCTGTTATGGCGTTGACCCAGTTGAAACAACGGCTTTGCAGTTTCCTGCTGACTCCATCGCTGAGCAATGCAGATCAGCTTGTGCGCAAAGTGTGGGCTGTCAGGGGGTGGAATATAACGAGACAAGCTGTGAAGTTTGGAGCTCCCGTATCATGGGGAGTTATGCGAATGTCAACAGATCATGCATGCGCTACAAACCTTTCATAGCTGTTCATGGAGGAATGGACAGGGCGTGTAGAGGGATGCTACCGGATGATGCTTGGCCAGGCTACTACACTCGGCATGTGTCTATCTTGAGCGATTTGTCTTTGCAGGAATGCAAAGCATTGTGTACTTCTACGGCTGGATGCAAGGGCATTCAGTACGATGTCCGAAGCAGCGTGAAGACCTGCTTGGTTTGGAAAAGAAGAAGAGGCATCCAAATGTCCTCGGACCAAAGTGGTACTCTTTGCCTTCGGCTTGGAATTTATGACCCGTTCGAAGACAGTAGTGCTTTTGAGTCCTTGGGTCATGGGACATGCAGTGGCGTGGTTTTCTCTGTCTACCCCGATGTAAACCTCGACAGATGCAAACTCCATTGTATCGCAGTTCCTGGCTGCCGGGGTCTTGACTTTGGCCCAGAAGGATGCAGGATTTGGCTTTCTGAAATCGCGATCAACTCAGTCAACATGACAAGTGACCTTGAAGCTGAGTGTTTCAGCTACGAGCCATTTAGAGATGTGGATGGAGGCATGGGACGCGACTGTCGCGGCCATGATGGCAGTGATCTAGACTCCAGCTATTTCATGCAATTTCCGGCTGGATCTCTGCAAGCTTGTCAGGATCTTTGTGTACAACAGGCCGAAGGAGATGTAGTAGGAAAGCCATGCAAGGGAATTGCATACGACTCAACCGTCGGGTCATGCCGTCTTTGGGTTCGTTCTCAGGGCATTGGTGCAACAGTGGATATGAGCAATGCTGTATGCCAGAGATATGAACCGTTCCTTGATTTGGATGGAGGGAGTGGTCGAGCATGTCAAGGTGATGCCGTTGGGGCAAGCTATACATACAACTTGACACAGGTTGCCAACTTGGAACATTGCCGATCCTTGTGCCTTGCATCAGGCTGCAGAGGACAGCTTCATTCATAAGATGCACATTGTTCATTCCCCCTCACGATTAAAATTTAAAAGTCTTAAAAGCCATAAACAGCAAGAATTGGGTGCTGAGTAATTAGTCTAGTTGATCTTGTTGGTGAATGTCAATATTGGTCTCACACTGCCCAGGCTTCTTTTGATAGGTGACGGCCTTGCTAAGGCCGAACGATCCGTATAGTTGCGCTATGTATCTGATAAGAACTGCAACAGCACTGGTTACGCAAATTGAGCGCTTCGCAAGACTGAGACAAAAACAAAATGAGAAGAACAACAAAGAAGAAACAACAGAACCAAGAAGCGAAGTTCTTTGTTGGTGGCTCCGAACTGGTCAAAACGCGCGTTTGGACCAAATCGGCACACAACCTAATTACGTGTTGTGGACTAATTTTTCCCACTCCCCGCAGTGTTTTGTAGGGGGGGTGGGGGGTGGGGGGGGTAATAACGTTCGGTTTCTTTGCGTTCCTGCACACATGCAGGATGTTACGCTAGGAGATCTTCTCTTGCACTTGCACACACGTCACATGCGGGATGTTACCCTAGGAGATTTTCTCTTGCACTTGCACACATGTCACATGCGAGATGTTACGCTAGGAGATCTTCTCTTTGACTTGCACACATGCGGGATGTTGCGCTAGGAGATCATCTCTTTGACTTGCACACATGCGGGATGTTACGCTAGGAGATCTTCTCTTTGACTTGCACACATGCGGGATGTTGCGCTAGGAGATCTTCTCTTTGACTTGCACACATGCGGGATGTTGCGCTAGGAGATCATCTCTTTGACTTGCACACATGCGGGATGTTGCGCTAGGAGATCATCTCTTTGACTTGCACACATGCGGGATGTTGCGCTAGGAGATCTTCTCTTTGACTTGCACACATGCGGGATGTTGCGCTAGGAGATCATCTCTTTGACTTGCACACATGCGGGATGTTACGCTAGGAGATCTTCTCTTTGACTTGCACACATGCGGGATGTTGCGCTAGGAGATCATCTCTTTGACTTGCACACATGCGGGATGTTGCGCTAGGAGATCATCTCTTTGACTTGCACACATGCGGGATGTTGCGCTAGGAGATCATCTCTTTGACTTGCACACATGCGGGATGTTACGCTAGGAGATCTTCTCTTTGACTTGCACACATGCGGGATGTTGCGCTAGGAGATCATCTCTTTAACTTGCACACATGCGGGATGTTGCGCTAGGAGATCATCTCTTTGACTTGCACACATG
>CAMXCT020000301.1:209426-270816 GCA_947184155.2 Cladocopium goreaui | reverse complement strand
GGAGGATTAAAAGGATTAAAAAGATTAAATCATTTAATCCTTTTAATCCTTTCAATCCTCCAAAAGGCACGGGGGGAAAGGATTAAATGATTTAAAATGGGGGATTAATCCTTTTTAATCCTTTTAACCTCCAAATCCTCTGAGGACTAAAGGTTAAAAGATTATGCTTGGTCCTCACATTGGGGTTCTGGGGGCTCTGGAGGATTAAAAGGATTAAAGGGATTAAAAAGGATTAAATGATTTAATCCTTTTAATCCTTTTAATCCTTTTAATCCTTTTAATCCCCCAAAAGCTCTGGAGGATTAAAAGGATTAAATCATTTAATCCTTGTAATCCATTTAATCCCCCAAAGGCTCTGGAGGATTAAAAGGATTAAAAGGATTAAATCATTTAATCCTTTTAATCCTTTTAATCCTTTTAATCCTTTTAATCCCCCAGAGATCTGGAGTCTAAGGCCCAAGCATTGGATTAAATGATTTAATCCTTTTAATCCTTTTAATCCTCCAAAGCCTCTGGAGGATTAAAAGGATTAAAAGGATTAAATGCTTGGTCCTCACATTGGGGTTCTGGGGAGCTCTGGGGGATTAAAAGGATTAAAAGGATTAAATCATTTAATCCTTTTAATCCTTTAATCCTTTTAATCCTTTTAATCCTCCAGAGCCCCCAGAACCCCAATGTGAGGACCAAGCATTTAATCCGTTTAATCCTTTTAATCCTCCAGAGGCTTTGGAGGATTAAAAGGATTAAAAGGATTAAATGATTTAATCCTTTTAATCTGTTGAATCCCCCAAAGGCTCTGGAGGATTAAAAGGATTAAAAGGATTAAATCATTTAATTCTTTAAATCCTCTCAATTTTCCAAAAAGCTTTAAAATTTATCATAATTAACCGGAACAAAATGGTACCTAAAGGTCTCTCGATCATATATATATATATAATATACACGTGTGTATATATATATATACATACATATTGTATATTACCATGAAAAATCCCCAGGTTTATCCCTAATCCATGGTCAATGTATGTTTGTTCATGGGTGAATTCTCCCATAGCTCTGGGGAGGCTTGATAGACATCTTCCTGGGCATCTTGCTGCTCCAGGGGTTAGTATACCTGTTATTAGGAATTCCAGATGAACATACCACACTCATCCCATGTACTGTAACTTGACCATGGCACACCTGGGCTTAATTTTTGCAACATGAGACCATATACCATATACCAACGATAGTTAGAGATGGAAATATCATGCCCAATTGGTGGTGCTGGTATATTTACCAACATTTACCCGAACAAAATCACCCAGTCATGTAGGTTTTTATATACCAGCGCCATGGATCATATGGGATGGGACATCCCCACGACTTCGCCATTGCTGGTTATAGGTGCCCGCAACAGACAATTCCCCATTTTTTTATTGGACATAAGTGACCTTTTTCAGATGCCCATTTAGTTCAGAACTCCCAACCATATCTAGCCATGTTTGATGGATTTCCCAGCTTGCCATCTTTGATCGTCATTATCTAGGCCATTATGTTATGTATTATTAACCATCATTAACCACTATAAAAACCATTACTAACCAGCATTATATTATATTATGAACCATTATAAACCATAATGATCATATTAATAATAATATAATGAACCATGAATTAATATATTATTAACCATAATTAACCACTATTAACCATTGCTAACTAACTGAACCATTACATTATTTACCATAGTTAACCACTATTAACCATTGCTAACTAACCAGCATTATCTGGTTGGTGGTTTGGAACCTTTTTTATTTTTCCATATATTAGGAATAATCATCCCAACTGACTCATATTTTTCAGAGGGGTAGGTCAACCACCAACCAGTTATGAACCACCATTCTTAACCATACTTAACTGTTGTTATGGTGAAACCAGCCCTGAGTTCCCCGGGTGCTCCGTCTGACGTCAGGACAGCTGTGGGGTCGATGTGACCTTCACCGTCAGTTGGGATCACAGCCGTCGGGACCAACGTGGAGCATAGGGATGGTGAAATGGTGATTTCACCAACGTTGATCTGATAATTCACCTTTAAAATCACCTACCCTCTGGTTATTCAACAGTTTGCCATGAAAAATGGATGGTTTACCTATTAATAGCATGGTGATTTTCCATGGCGAACTGTGAAATAACCAGAGGGTATAAATCAGCATTGAATCAGCTATAAATCAGCATCAAATCAGCTATGAATCAGGATTTCATTTCGACACATGCTGATTTTTCTCGGTGGTTTATGATGCGGACGTTGGTTGATTTGCCTAGGTTAGCTAGGGGCTATGGTAAGTACATCCCTAATTAAGAATATGTCATCAACCAACACATTTTTCATTTTGGGGCCAGCAAATTGTTATTTTTGGTGGTGGTTTAACCATCCACTGTCCAAATGATTGAACACAAAAAACGCAAATGTTATACTTCTTGGTCACTACAAGGCCATTTTGTCTGTTGGCTGTGTTTCCAGTAGCGATGTTGATATTTCACATTCGTTGCGGTACTATTGCTGTTGACTGTATTCTCACTTCAGCTACCGTTGTTGTTCCTTGCTTGGAGGTATTTCCATCTGTTTTGGTTGTTTCTTGGCAATGCAGCCGTGATTTACTGGTACCAGCAATACCCACCATGCTGAAAAAGCAACACAATTCCTAGTGCTTTCAATTCGATTGTTTATGCACATCTAGTCCATCATGTTCACTGTCCCTTCTTACATCTCTTGGTCGTTATCTACTTATCATTCCTGCTGCTGGCTCCGTGGCTCATGTGTTCTCATTATATATATACACACACATACACTATTAATCCCCTCCCCCTAATATTGAACACCCCCTAAATAGTCCCAATGGAATGTGGAAATTCCCTATTAAACCATGGTTTCGTTTGGGTGGCTCCGGCACTGCCAAACCCCTGGCAGGGTTGATGGTGAGTTCGGGGATTAGTTCACTACCCAATAGTCATTGGGGATAAAAATCATCCAAGAACGGGAAATCCCATTCTAAACCAACCAGGATTCAATGGAATGATAGGGGGATGGCTTGAACACTGCTCACATGTGGACTCGTTGATTTTACGATTCCAAACACTAAACGGCCTGATCGTGCCTGATCCACATTTGGACCAAGAGAAATATCTCATAAGAAAGGGGGTGGCGGGGGCTGACTATGGTTTATGGTGGCTGCTCAACAACTACGCACAGTATTCATCGGGTTTATAGCCCCACAGACATAACTGGGCCCACATGGTATCTGCAATACCTGATCTTTCAGGTCCCAGTCTTCCTTCTGGTTTGCGACTGGATGAGGCACCGATATGGATATAACCATGGTGATCACCTGCATTAGGGCTGGGGGCTATGCAACCCTGCCCTAGAGCTATGGTTATCCACAAAAAAACTGGAACTGTACAGACAGTGGAAAGTCCAACTAGTTGATTCGTCGAGATTGGATTTACCATAACTCGATTCTTTGGTTTATCATGGTTAATACGTGTTAATATATGTCAATATTGGATAAATAGTGGCTTAATAATGGTGAATATCGGATATTTAATCTGGTTGGTGGTTTGGAACCATGGAATTTTATGACTTTCCATATATTGGGAATGTCATCATCCCAACTGACGAACTCCATCATTTTTCAGAGGGGTAGGTCAACCACCAACCAGTAATGGACTTATAATGTCCGCAATTGATACAGTACAGCTAAGGATGAACGACATGCTTCGATGAGATATATATGATAAGCTATTCTCCAAGTGGTGAAAGATTCCCTGTCATCAACAACAATGGTTCTTCAAAAGCACGCTTGCAAATCTCCCACCACTCGTTTTAGTTGGAGGCACATTTAGGATCATCAAGGATCGGTATCTCATATGATATCAAGAACTTATGGAGGAACTGTGCCACTTTCAATGACATTTGCCACATGTTTTTTTGGGAACTTAGGGGATGTCACCATCCATTAACCATCCATTACCCTCTGGTAAACTAACAGTTTGCTATTGAACATGGCCATAGAAATAGTTGATTTTCCCATTAAACATGGTGATTTTCCATAGTTTTTTGTATGTTTACCAGAGGGTAACCATGTTTTTTTGTGGAATCACCATCCATCCACCAGCTATAACTTGGAGGACCATCCCGTCGTTCCGGTACCGTTTGGGCTGTTCGGGCTGTTCTGATGGCGTTTTCGTCGCCGACCATTCGTTGTGCACAAACCAGGGTCCTTGGATGGTGGTTAAATCATGTTAAATCCAAAGTATAACATATATATATGTAACAGTGTATATATATATATGTCACTATATAATTATATATAATTATAAGTATACAACATAATATATATGTATATATATATAGTTATATACATATCTTGATGTTCCATCATTCAGCCCCTTGGAATGCCACCATCGTCAAACCGCCCCCGTCGCAAAGACAGCGCCGGCGTGGTAAGCGCAGGTCACTGGATGCATCAGCGGGACGCCCACGGAGGAAGTGGACGCAAGGGACTACGAGGTGACAGAAACATGTGGTTCGTAACGGTTAAGATTGGGAAACATACCAAAAACCATGGAAAATCACGATTTTTAAGGGGAACATCAACTATTATTGGGAAAATGTTGGGAAAATGTTGGGATAACAATGGGTTAACAATGGTTCTCATTAAAATGATGTTGGTTAATAATGGTGATTTTTATGGCTTAACATGGCTTAACAATGGGTTAACATTTGTGAATAATGGGATGATAATGGGATATACCCCCTGGTAAATATGGTTAAACCCTCTGGCAAACGTTTACATATTTTTGTGAAGATCACAACCGTTAATGGGTAAATCAACTATAAATGATTGTAGTTGGCCATGTTCAATAGCAACCTGTTTGTTTACCAGAGGGTAATACTGGGAAAATGTTGTAAACATATGATTAAGAATGGTTAACAATGGTTAATGATGGTTAATATTCTGGTTACTTGGTGGTTCATTCCACTTAGTAGGTTATATCCTTTGTTACAGGTGGGATATGTAGGCTTAATGACTTCGACCGCGCGGTGGACGTCGTCCAGCCAGGTCACTGCCAGCAACGTGTCGGGCAGCGACGCGACGACTTTGTGTCTCTGCGTGCGGCCGGAGAAGCCGCATGACCTGAGGCGCGGATGACGAGATGGGAAAGATGTGGTTTGCAACGGTGAAAACACTGGGAAAATAGGATGATTATAGGATGATAATGGGATAATCATGGGATAATGATGGGATAATGATGGGATATAGTGTCCTTTTGTGGTCAGTAATGGTTAATACTGTGAAAATATGGTTAAATATAATCATGAATAACCATGAATAACAATTAAACATGTAGTTAGTAATGGTGACTTGGTGGCTCATGCAACTTTTTTTGTGGGAGTAGGATTAATCCACTTATAACTGGAGTGTGACAAACATCGCAACGTCACTGGAATGATGGGAACTGTAAAGGGTAACTATCCCAAAGTAGCTGAAAATTTGAGGTTAGTGAAAATATTGTACTTTACCCAGACCCTTGTTGATTGGTTATGAAGTAAGGAGTTTTACTACCTAGTTACCTAGTTATATGAGATTATGAATTAGTCCAAATGAATGGGAAATCGTTTTCAACCAACTGGTATTTCATGAGATGGGAAGACCAGTGTATTTTCAATGGTTCATTTGGCGTATGAATATGGTAACCCCCCAAAAAAAATCCGAAAAGTTGGAAAAATGGAAAAACATCATCGAACTACCATCTCTGAAAAGTTTTTCCATTTGTTTTTGTGTTTGATTATCGTATGTGTGATTATTGTACATGGTTTTTACATATGAGCATAGAATTCTATGTATATATATATACCTGTGGTTTGGATGGCCTTACAGCCAAACCTGTGCCAACCAAGAGGTCCACCACCTGAAAAGGAGGAGCGAACAAATAGAGGGTGCGCTCAGAAGGAGGCTGAGATGACCGGGGCTGCAGAGGGATCCCCTGATGTACCCTGCCTCTGTGGGCCAGATCCTTGCTGCATCCGCGCTCTGGTCCGCAGCGCCTCGACAGTTTTGATGGCTGGAGTCTTTAGGATATTTGTTTACACCCCCTGGAATGAAGGGAAACCTGTTACCTAGGTGTTTATGGATGTTTATGGATGTTTATGGGATCTATCAATTGAAGACTCCAGCCAGCAGAGAAGACCTTGCAGCCAGCAAGGCAGAGGGGTGTTGACTAGTTTCTATTACCAGGGGGTGAAACTCTCAAATGGGACCTTCATTTTTTTGTTGTGGTCTAAAAGGGGAAAATTTAAAATCAACATGACCAATTTGAAATTTCCAAACAATTGGGCAGCGAAACTACTGTAATATACTGTAATTTTTAGTATGTGGGGTATGTTTAATAATGGGCGAAGGGATTATTTAGATAGGATTATATATAAATAACAATTCACCCATCAAAAGGGGTCGGTTTCACGAAAGACTACGTGATATGTTTTTAAACTTTGAAGATGAACATTTTTGTTTATTACAAATTAAGAGCAAATAGCAGGTTTTGTATGTTCCATACCAATCATCATTTGTAAATCCACCCAGGTTTATCCTTAATAAAGTAGGCAATAGTAGGTAAGCACATCAATCAACTCATGTTGTACACCCCATTTCACCAACTAACACCTAGCATGAATCTGGTTATTTCACATAGCGTCATGGAAGCCATGTTCCATTTAACGATGATAACCACGATGATTTCCCCCACGAAAAATGGTGTTTTTTTCCCAGTTCCAGTTTGGGTAAACGTCAAGAGGTACCCCGACCTGGCGGAGTCCTACGAGGTAGGCCAGGAGATCAGTCTCGCACCTGAGGCCGATGGATGCAGGGTGAGGGTGGCTGGGTGCCTGGGATTTCTATATCAAGAATGTATGGCTGAAGTACATTCAAGAATGTGTGGCTGAAGTACATTGGCCAGAAAAAAAAGGACAAATACATAGGAACAAAGTAAACAAAAAGTACATCAACATTTTTCTACATCAGCAATGGACAGAAAAAACTATACCCTCTGGTAAATGAACACTTGGACCCTGAAAAAAAAACATTTAAGTTTAGTTGAAACTAATCTTCCAAGCCCGATGACTGCCAGGGTCTATGTTAATTTACCAGAGGGTAATATATACTATGATGGGATCAGTATGTATAGTAATGGAACTTTCAATGATCATGTTTTGGATCGGTGGGGCGATGAAACCAAACATAGGGACGTATACCAGCAAGAGGGATGTACGTGGTATATAGGCTGGGAAAAGTCCTAATGTTTTTTTTTTTCCCAGTAACATCTTATATTATCAATGGGAATTTCAGGATCCTAAAATGGAGGTACGTTAGTACCATATTTCAGGCCATATTTTCTGGGGATATTCCCTTACATAGGCCTGAAACATAGGCCTTATATATGGTAGGTACCTCCAATGAATCGGTTCCTGAGTCATGGCCATTGATTGAAGAATATTAACCTATAATTTGGATTAATTTGGGAGATTTATTGGGATTAATGATGATAATGGTTAATAACGGCCATGGATATTGCTCGGGAACTGGGAGAATCCTAATATAATCCTAATGAGAACAGATAACACATATATCGTTTGAGGTTTTTTTCATCCCTTCACGGATGAAAAAAGCTGAACATCAAGATAAAGGAAACATGTAAATGCCGGGTTTGGACCAAGTTATCAGGATATTATGGTCCATACTGCAAATAACTGCATTTACATGTAACCTTTATATTGATAACCGGTTTTCCTTTGCTCATTTGGATAATACTGATATGGACCAAGTTTCAGTTTTTTTTTTTGTGCATACTGCAAATTGCAATAGAAAAATGAATCTGAATCCTTTTTGGGTTTGGGTTGAACATGGGTCGAAAAAAATATCCTCTGGTAATTTGTTACAGTTTGTGAACTGGAAAATGGCCCATAGAAATAGTTGATTTACCCATTAATAGCATGGTGATTTTACATAGCAAAGTGTTAGTTTACCAGAGGGTATCCTATAATATGTTTATAGATGAAGACCTTGAAGATGCATTTTTTCGATAGTCCACCAGGGGGAAAAAGGGGTTCGATTCATACCCAACGAATGCATACTGAATGGAAGTAGAAAGTACGGAACCATATCTGGTTGGTGGTTTGGAACATTTTTTATATTTTTCAAGATGGTAAAAACCACCAACCAGATATCATGTGGTGTACAACAAACAGGAAGGGATACTGCAAAACCAACAATGCTACCCATACGTTACAGTTGCTATGATGGAATTTTCACGCGATCAATTTGAATCATAATATGCCGGCAAAACATAAAGCCATACGTACATTTGGGGGTCATTTGCATTGTATAACCAATGATGAACCACAAATAGTTTTTTCATGTTTTTTCTTAATGTTGTACACTAGTTGTTATCCCATCATTTCCCAAAATTATTTGCATGGCATGTTCCCATTTATTCTTAGGTGATATTTCTTTTAGGTGTACATAGCACATTCTACGATGCGAAAACACCCAGCGCAGCTTAGCGCATGGGTCAGGTGGATCTACCATCTCCACATGGTGAAATACCACATGGTTTGGTGATGTTTGCCAGTCTACGATACACTTCCCCCTGAACCGAAGAAACTTGAATTGAATGGATGCTAATATTTGATGGCAAAAAACAAGGGTTTCCTGGTCTATGTCTGATGGTTTTCTCTAGACTTCCCCCAACCAATCGACGAAACCCTCTTATGCAATTGCTGGCAAAACACAATTTTCCCTTAGATAGTTTATAGTAGTTTCCATTTCTAATTCTTCCAACAAAGGCAACGGGGGCAAAAGTGGAGGTAAAGCAAAAGGTAAATCCAAATCTAAAGGGAAGATCCAGTGGTTGACAGATTTCTTCCCAGAAAACCACAGAACAATCCATTGTTTTTTTCCCCTGAGATCAATGGGAATTCCAGGATCCTAAATTGGAGGTACGTTAGTACCATATTTCAGGCCATATTTTGTGGGGATATTCCCTTACATAGCCCTGAAATTTAGGCCTTATATATGGTAGGTACCTCCAATGAATCGGTTCCTGAGTCATGGCCATTGATGAGACGCTGCTTTTTGAATCTCCTACAAAACCGCTTCAGCTTGCAGGTGCAAGGAGCAGTGAACCGCTTTGAAGTGGTACCCAGCTTAGTGCAGCAGTGGTCCGGAAAAAAATGCACCTTAGTCACCTTAGTCAGGTGGGTGAATGGGATCGATTTTTGTATGGGAACATTTAATCCAAAATGTATGTTTTGTAGATGATGTACTGTATATGGGCTGATTGGATTGTGTTGTGGTGCCATCAATGGCGAATGTACAGTACAGTATAATTATACTGACAGGCGACAGGGATTGCATGGGATATTTGTGTTGTCTGTGAGTGATAGCATACATATATAGATGCTGTACGACAAGATGTTTGCTTGTTTGCAAGGTTTTGAGTGTACCTGGTTGGTGGTTTGGAGCATTTTTTTCCCCATACATTGGGAATAATAGTCCCAACTGACTTTCATATTATTTTTCAGAGGGGTGGCTCAACCACCAACCAGATACCTGTCAATGTTCTGCTTTGAGTTTAGGGTTTCATCACGACCATTATCCTCTGGTAAATTAACAGTTGGACCCTGAAAATCACCAACTTTTAGTGGAACGTTTTTCTTCCAAATCCGATGACTGGCAGGGTCGAACTGCTAATTTACTGGAGGGTATAATGGGAATACATCAATTATAGGGCAATGACTAGGAAAATCCCTATGAATGGAGGGTAATTTAGGTTTCCCTTGTTCTTTACATCGTTTGATGGTGGTGAAGAACTCTTGGTCGATAGGGTTACACTGCCCATAACTGGTTTTGCGTCATTGGCCATGCGGAACGCAATGTCTGACATGACACAGAAGAACGGTCCGCAAACATACAGTTATGGCACTGGTTGGTGGTTTGGAACATTTTTTATTTTTCCATATATTGGGAATAATAATCCCAACTGACTTTCATATTTTTCAGAGGGGTGGCTCAACCACCAACCAGATACAGTTATGGCATGTTATGGCCATGGCTATTAGTTTCTGCTTATTTGTATGGGACGATACATGCCATTTCTATGGGCTGACTGTTAGTACGTATAAGTGCTATTTCGGGCCATAACCAAAAACTACATGAAACGCTACCCCACTAGGTCACAGCCATGAGTTCCTGGTATAGTCGGCTGTCAGGTACAAGATAGTACAGTGCTGTCCTGGACGTACAGAGTTTGAATCAACAATGACACTAATGTGGTTAAAACAATAATAAACCATCCCCAAACTCACCATTTTTATGGGTGGTATACACCATTCCCAGTCATGGGTAGTTTGTGGCATTGTTTTAACCACATTTCATTAATGGCAGTGGCACTGGCAATGACACTGTTGGATTCATCTTACATCCTGGCAGCTACATGAACAAGCACCTTGATGGGGAGCAAAGTCAAGAATTTCCAGATGCCCCTGTTCATTAAGAGTAAAACGAGACCGATATCGCACACAAATCAAAGTTATCACATAACCACCTGTTCACACATTGCTCAGACTTATTTTTCCCCAAAACGTTGACTGAACATGACATTTATCAATTCACCACATGGATCTCACGTTGGGACCGAGTTCTTCAGAGCAATCTCACCTTGTTCGATGAGGCTCCTGATCTTCCAGGGGGTTTGACATTGGATGCAAGCACAGGCCGTGGGAGATTTCTGGCTCAGTAGGTTCTTCGTGTGGGGAGATATCTGGCTCAGTAGGTTAGGATTGTTAGGATGAACCCCAGTGATTTTCATGGAACCCTACTCATCCCACTGAAACAAGCAGGGTGAACTAACCTACGAATCGGATTCGTGGGTGGTGAGCCCCACCACGTGGATATTATCAAATAGAGAGTGATACAAGTTACAGGAAGGGGACCCCTAGTTGCCCTAGTTGTCGCTTTGGAACCCCATTTAACTATAGTGATATCCCCTATAAACCGTACCCTCTGGTTATTTAACATAGCCATGGAAAATGGTTCATTTATAGATGGTTTACCTATTAAAACTGGTGATTTTCGATGGCTATGTTAAATAACCAGATGGTAATTCACCAAGTTATGATTCAACGGGCAGCTACGGGACCTCTTCCTGATATGGCTATGCGATGCTATATGGGTTACCCAACCTTGGTACCCGTACCAAAATAGCTGGGATTTATGGATGTTTTATACCCCCCAAATATGGTCATAAAAAATCGTCAACAGCCTTTTTGCATCTTTTTGCATTGAATTCAAGCATGTTCAGTTCAGGCAATGTTTTCTTAAGTTGACAATGTGACAAAGCTTCGCCACCAAAATCTTCCAAATGCTCAAACCGGTGTCTCTCACCGACGCTGAAATCAACGGGAGATTATGCATTGTTGACCGTCCAAATTACCCTCTGGTAAACTAACAGTTTGCTATTGACCATGGCCTATTTATAGTTGATCTACGTATTAAAAATGGTGATTTCCCACAATTTTTTGTATGTTTACCAGAGGGTAGATCGCAAATTGATTTGATTGTCATTTCCCTTCTATTTTTCAGCAGATTCCACAAGGCCACAAGGCACATCAAAAGACTGTTAAAGGACACGCCGCTTTAGCGGCAGGTGCAAGGCTCCTCACCAAAAGTTGAAGAAGGTGCTCCAAAATCTAGATTAATTACAGTTAAATGGTTCGAAAAATCGGGTTTTCATTTCAGAAATGGGGTTATAAGTGACTTATAACTGGTAAAGGGATGTAAAGGGCGATAACTATAGTGCAAGCATTGAGAGCAGTTTTTTTTGCTACGTCAGTTATTTTGCTCGTAGAACGGTTGGGTCTATGGCAGATACACTCCTAGTTTTATGCTTTTTATAAACCAAAAATGGGGTTTGCTAGGTGATTTATGCTACGTTGGTTTCTTTGCCTAGTTGATTTCTACGGAGTTTATGGTAGATAGATCTGTTTTTACTTTGGGAATCCATGGTTAGTAAATGGGCTATCCCAACAAGCTAGTTACAAATGGGATAACCTTCACGTGACCAGGAGCAGTCGAGGGATCCTTGTCGATTTAGGAATTCATGAGAATCAGTGAAGCTGAATGAACAGTATATTCATGACTAGCAATCATAAATAATCATATTTCGAAAAATAAACCTTTCGTGATTTACCTTTACTGTAAATGAAAAAAAACGTAATGATTCACAGTTACTTAACATCTTTAGTATTTAATACTCATGAAGCAAAGTAGCTATTCGAAGCTATTGCGCTTTCATGGTTAAAGGTTTATGAATATTAAGAACTCGCAACCATATTCGTTCATAGACAAAGGAATTATAGTATACTGTGTGTGCAACCTTTGCAAGACAGCTGGCGGTGGCGGCAACTGTTTGTGTATCGACGAGTCTTCATTTTTTCCGTTCAATTCTGCTTAGTGGGAATAGGTTGAGTATGTTTAGTTCTTCCCAGAAAATAACTGGCTCAGAGCTCTTATTCCGGAAAATGGCTTGCAGCAATAACATATATAGTTCTATCATCCCAGAAACTAGGTTTAGTTAGCTCTTAGTTAGCTCAGGATAAACAGAAAAAAGAGACTCTTTGATCAGAGCTGCCCTGATACAATGGCTGCTCGTTTCAGTGATGAACGCATGATTCTGCCAAAAGATAGCAGGACATTACATTACGTTATATATAATTTATATAATTATATAATTATATAACATAATATATGATAATACAATATAATATATAATATACATCCAATATATATATACACATCTAATATATATATATATTTATTCGATACATGAATATCTACTATATTTACATTTTTCATATATTATTCTATATATAATATACATACAAGTATACATATATACATATGTATCTTATTGATATGTTGATACATCCCCAGCTCGGTAGATGGCGCCAGGTGAGATTCAGGGTACCCTGGCGGCCGTGTGCGACGGTGTGCACCAAATCACGGCAACGGGAGAGGTGCGCTCTGCCGATGAAAAATGGGATTTTCCAAGAAAAATATGGAGGTTTCAATGGAAAACTCATGGGAAAAAACAGGAACATCTCATCAGATCATAACTGGTTGGTGGTGACTGGAACCATGGATTTTTATGACTTTCCATTCAGTTGGGAATTTCATGATCCGAACTGACGAGCTCATATTTTTTTCAGAAGGGTAGGTCAATCACCAACCAGATAAAATGGCTTTGCTTCAGAAATTGGTTTTCCGAAAAACCATGCCCCATTCAAACGGCCAAAAAAACTTACGAGAAACCATGGACCATGACGATACCTGTTGGGGATGATGGCGCGAAAATTTCAATCTTCAAAAACTCGCAATTTCCTCGAGTTTCTATACATAAATGAATGAACAAAAGGTTTAAAAACAAAATATGGTCTATAAAATTGCCTGCTGGAAGAATTTTGAAGCTTACGGTGGTTGTCATAATAACCCACAATTTTAGCCGTGTTCAAAACCAGTGTTGGTTGATGATTAGTTGTGGGATTATACTAACCAATACATTGGGGATTCGAATAAAATAATCCAAGAACGGGGAATCCCATTCTAAACCAAGCCGTATTTCATGGTAGAGGGATTTTGAACACTGCTCAAATGACTACAGATATATCTGGGTAAATTATATAAATTATAATATTTCACTAACCTGAAACTTGCGGCCATTTGGGGATGATTTCCCTTATTAACCATGATTCCAGGGTTCGGGAGAACAGGGTTCGGTCGTGATGAAATTTACCCAGAGATATCTACCATAAACTATAGACCCACGGAAGGAGACAGGCCCACCTTTAACGGCTCACCCTGTTGGGGCAGGAAGGGACAACCACTGCTGAGCTCAAGTTCACCGTCGTCTCGGAGCCCAGCGTTACTTTTGTTGGGGAGACATGTCTATCTCATCCTGGATACAACAACGTTTTTGTCCATCTTTTGGGGGCAAAAAACCATGATTACGGTATAGCAAAAGAGACTGGGATAGACTGGGACTTGAAGATGTGACCTTTCTGATATCAAAGAGGTTTCACCAGATCGGCATAGTGACTGGTAGCTCTAGGGTCAACTCATACAGATGTGGTGTTCCCCAATGGTTTCCACTTCGGAACATGATCTACATTCATGGTGGCTGTTCCTCCAAGTAGGGGGGCAGTTCTTAGTGTCTTTGGTTTGGAGTCTCATCTCTAGATCGGTAGGTGGAGTAGATGTACAGCATCACGAAATAGAAACGCTTCAACTTGAAGGACCATCGCTGATGGCCAGTTCCCAAACATGGAGACTATTTCCTGGTTGCAAGACTTACATTGTTTAAATCAATCATGCTTATAGTTGATTAATTATTCGAGAATACGTAGAGATTGGACAATTATTGGACTATTTTATTGGTCACATACTATATAACTATATATATATACATATTATTATGGTACCACTATAGTTCAAACCACCGTAGTGTTTTTTCAAACCTCCATCGCTTTGTCCACCCGTTGTTTGACAATCCGGTTGACCGACCGGATTTTGCAGGTCGAGGGTGTGTTTAGGTGGTGTTTGATGGGTGAAGGTACCCATAGATTTGGTCGATTTGTCAGCACAGGCAGCAAGGTGGTGCCCCCGTTCGATAGCGTTCAGTTGGTGCGTTTATAACTCCAATTTCACTCTGGGATTTTTGTTGGTGATATATCATGATATATCTATAGTTTTCATGGGCAAATAAACCAATTTATAACTGGGGGGGCACCACCTTGTGGTATTACAGTATTCCGAATCACATTTGCCAGATTTTTTTCCCAAGATGTTGGTACTTAGGATGTAAGAATGATTAAGCATGGTAGCCATCTTGCTTTGGTACTTTTTGCATCTCTCGGCCATGTTTAGTCAAGGTGATGCCCCATACTTCGCCAAGTTGCTTTATAGATACTAAACTCAAGTAAAGCTAGGGTGTATGGTAGATCTATTATGATATATTCCCTAGTCAATGAGTCAATGAGATTTTTCTAAACCAGCTAGCATGAAATGCGTAGAATTTCTAGGGACCCCCGTTCTGATGGGACCCCCGTTCCCCCATCACCCATCATGACTGGTGGGACATGGTGGGACCAAAAAAAAAAATCCATGGATTTCCCATGAGTGGGCATCACAGAAACTGGTTGGTGGTTTGGAATTTGGAACCATGGATTTTTATGACTTTCCATGAAAAATTGGGAATTTCATAATTCCAACTGACGAACTCCATCATTTTTCAGAGGGGTAGGTATACCACCAACCAGTAAAATTATGGATTCCCTGAGCACCAAAAGAGTATAGCTCAGGTGGTGTCAGCACCCTCGAACTTCAGCTATCCTTTGGCCAGGTGGGTGTCCGAAACTGTCCTTTCCCACTGGTTACCTCCAGTCTCATGAAACATGGCAGTGGAAAATCCACGAGCCATGGAGGTTTATAGATGTTTATAGCTGTCGCTGGGATGGGAAAATCATCGAAGTAGCCAGGTGGGATTTTCCAGCAAGCCATGGAGCTGACTACCATAGGATAACATGTTTGAGAGCTTTGTTGTCCAAATTATCCATGGCCAGATTGTGGCGGTTTGACTTTAAACAGGAGACCCAAGGGGAGTGCAATCCTTAGCATCACAGCACGGGAATATTTCATGGGGAAGGCAGCCTATCTGATGTGAGATTCCAACATGTGTACCTTTTTTTAAATGTATGTCCTGATCTTGTCAGTCAAACCCGTGATTTTGAGTCATTTTGCTTATGAGATCTTATGAGTTAAGTCCCAATTGGTCCTTTTTAAGCACATTTTTTTGTTGTAGCCAAGCCACACACCCCTTTTTTGGTCTGACAACTAAATGTTTTTTGCCCAATGTCTACTGACAACCTAGGATTAGTAAGCCCTGATTAGTTCATTGGGAGCTCCACGCCAAAAGTGATGATTTGCTTTTAAATTGTATCCGATTGTACCCCAGTTACCAGTTAATCAACATAAACATTCATTTGGGGTTGAAGTCATCCGTTCAAAGCAAAATTTGGTTAAATAAACCAGATGAAACCTACAATACTTAAATCTAACTTGTCTCAGTGATTTTTCCTTAGTTCAAACTCAGTGTTTGGCTCATGAAAACATTTTGTTTAAATCCAACTGTCAAGATCGATGTCATTCATGGTTGTATCCCAACTTATGGGGGTTCTAATAATGCTTATGCCTACTTACAAATTTGAGAAAAAAACATTCTATAGCTCGGTGATTAACCTGGAATACTATCGCTGGTTATATACTGTATGTGTTTTTTTTCTTCTTTTAAACACATATATATATATGTATATTATACATACATATGTATGGATTATAATGATTCTATCTGGATTATATTTGACTTATATCCATGTTCACCCCTAGCCTGCGATGCAGTCCTTCCTACGCAGTGGGCGAGCCTATGGCTCTTGACGCTGAGATTGAAGGGTCCGGGGACCCGAACGTTGGAAAAATGATGGAAATTCATGGGATTTAGCCAAGAAGAATGGTCATTTAATGGGATTTCACCAAACATTGGGATAGAATGGGATTATGGAGAAATTCCATGAAGAAACTGGCAGACTCACCAAGAAACTGGTGGAGCCATACGGCTGAAGAAACTTGTATACCTTGACCACACACGCCACATTCAGCAAACTTCAGAGTTCAAGGGGCAAGGTTTCTAACAAAAACTATGGAGAAAATGCGATGGTCTGAAGAGTTCCTGGCGGTGGCAGCGACGGACAAGCAAGGCCGCGAGACGGTAACGATCCAAGGCAGATCAGATCCGCAAGTTACCATCTGGTTATGACTAACATAGCCATTGAAAGATCCACCATTTTTAGGTGAACCATCTATTTCTATGGGCCATGTTCCATGGCTATGTTAAATGACCAGAGGGTATCACTGTGCATCTTGGCCGAAGAATCTCATTTTTTCTTTGCACGGAAGATTGATGGAAGATTGTTCTTTGCTTTTGTCCGAATTGCTGCAATTCGAAATTAAGATTTGTTTGTTAAACTTGGGACAAATGAAGATATGACCTTTTCTTGTGGGGATTTGGATATTTAAATTTGTTCAAGAAAGCATTTTTAGTTTTGGTGATTATTGATGAACTTTCTGCAATGGGATATTTGACTAAGAATATGATGTTTGTTTTTTCAACAAATGGGAGATTCCACAAATGATGAGGTTGATTCAACCATGAAAAGTCGCAAACAAGTTGTGTTTCACATGGCGATTCAACATGAACGACCTCGGGACTTTGTCACATTTTTTGTTGAGGTGAACCTGGGTAAATTATAACGAACTCACTACGACCTCACTGGAATCATGGTTAATAAGGGAAATCATCCCCAAATGGCTTTATTTCAGGTTAGTGGAATATTATAATCTACCCAGAACATCCCAGAACAATGTTGATTTTAACAAGCAACACATGGGATTTTAACATATTGTAACAACCGAAATGGAGGCTAGGTCAACAAAACTACGGCTTTTAACCTCAAATTTGAGTTGTAAAACAACCTAAGAGTGTGGACCATGATTTTTCTCTTGGAAGGCTTGCGGTTGCAAGTTGGATTTCAGGGCATCTCAGCAGCGGCTCCGACTTATGCCCAATACTGGTGTGTGGAAGCCGCTAAGGGATGGGGAGGGTCAGACATAAGCACTTCATAAATATTGGGAAGATGATGGAAGATTAGCATTTCAAGAGGGATCTATAACCAATTTGATATGTAAAAATTGGGTGTCTGAAAATGTGGTACACAGAATGGAAAAAGGGATGCCAAATCATCAATAAAATGAGGGGCACCTATTTTCCAAGCCTAAAATTGGGATTTTCCTGTTCAGTTCCTTGAGATGAGCTCCTTCGTAGTTCCGAAGCAACCTTGGAGTTTTCACTGTGGGAATGGCGACATGAGTCCGGAGCATCAGATTTTGACCCCATACCCAAACTCTGGGCGGGGGGGCTCATGTTTTTTTGCTTTGATTCTTAGTTATGGTTAGTCCCCTATTTCAATTGGTTCGATTTTGTTGGTTGGATCAGTTTTTTATTCGATCTTTGCTAGTTCAATCCCAAGTTTTTCTAGATGTCTCCGGGTAAATCACCATTCTTCCCTAGATTTCCCAGCTTTTTCTAGACAAATCCCCAAATGTTCGAGTTAAATCCCAACTAAATCCCAATCTGAATGGTAAAATCCCAATTGTTCTAGTTCAATCCCAATTTTACCTCTGGTAAACTAACAGTTTGCTATAGAAAATCACCATTTTGAAAGGTAAATCAACGAACTAAATGTGGTAATCAATAGCAAACTGTTCAATTAAACTGTTCAATTCCCAGAAGGAAAATCCCATATCATCCCATTATTAACCATGAAATCACCGTTTATAGTGGTTAAATCACCATTTTCCTATGATTTTCCTATGGTTTTCCAGAGGGTAAATCCCAATCGTTCAACTGCGATTTTCACAGGATGGACTGCCGCTTTACTGTTGAACCAGCCCTGCCGGAGGACGGGGTTGGGGAGAGGATGCAATGGGCTATAGATAGATCTAAAAGAAACAAACATTTGGGTAGATCTAGATCTAGATCTAGATATAGATAGACAGATAGATAGATAGAAACTGATACATACATAGATATAGCTAGACAATTATAGATAGAAATAGATAGATATAAATAGATATAGATGGATACAGATAGGTATAGATATAGTTGAATAGAGATAGCGATAGAGATAGAGATAGAGCTAGAAAGAGAGAGAGACAGGTAGACAGAGAGACAGAGAGACCGAAAGACAGATAGACAGATAGACAGAGAGACAGATAAACAGATAGACAGATAGACAGATAGATAGAAAGATAGATGGATTCGATGAGATTAGACTAGATTAAATTCGATCAGATTAGAATAGATTAGATAGATAGATATAGATACAGATTTAGATGTATATTTAGACCTAAATCTAGATCTTGATATAGATAAGTGAATAGATAGATATAAATAAAGGTAGATGTACATGTAGATGCAGGTATAGATAGATATATGTATATATAGATATATAGATAGATATGTAATGTATACGTGTATATATATATGTATCATATATATATATATCATATATATATAGCACATATATATATATATATCATATATATATATATAGATAGAGATCCAATATATCTACCAGGTGCAGTCTCATTATGTGTTGAGTTGTGAGGGCTACAGATCAGGAATTCGGGTGCACGGGGGCTGTAACTGGTAACTGCGTCTCATGTTCATCTCTATCCGTTCATCCGTTGTATCCATCTATCTATTCATCATTCTTCATCTATTCATCTATCTTTCCACGTTCTATCTGTGTTGATTTATAGATATATCCATATCATTCATTCCATATCCATATGCACAACTGGTTGGTGGTTTCAAACATTTTTTATTTCCCATAATATATGGGATAATCCTTCCCATTGACGTTCATATTTTTCAGAGGGGTAGGTCAACCACCAACCAGACAACTACTCATCGGATGGGTTGAAGGGAAATTCTACAGGAAACCTCCAATAGTTGAAGTTGATGTGGAAAAGAGCCATTGTTTTTCGGTGAAGATTTTCACCTTGCATCAGCCGCTTGGAACTTTTTATATCCCATCATATTCCCAGTATCTCCCCATGTTTCTTGGCTAAATCCCTTTAAAATCCTATTAGATCCCATTAAATTCCCATCAAATCACAATTTTGCTGGCGAATTACCATTAAAATCCCATTAAATAATCATTTTGCTGGTTAATTCCCATTGAAATCCCATTAAATCATCAGTTTGCCGGCTAATTCCCATTAAAATCATCATTTTTCTTGGTTAAAACCCATTAAAATCCCATAAAATTCAAGCCATCTCGCAGGGTCTCACGTTGGATCCTGAGACGGGGCACATTAGCGGCACCCCGGAAGCTCAGTGGGGCGGCTCAGAGGCCCGCCCAGTGGTAGTTTTGGCGAACTCCTGAACAATTCTCCATGGTGAAATTGGTCATTTTAGTGCCGGTCAATTCAGTCACCGTTTCGGTCATGTGTTCTACTGAAAAACCACCATGATGCGGTTCATCTCACCATTTCTGTCGCTTTCCTCCTTTGTACCAAAAGGTTCAAAGGTATGTATTCCCATGATGCATCACGTGTACTATAATCCCCAAAGCACAAAAAACTATGAAAAAAACTTTGGGGATTACATCCCTTGCTTACCATGTGAGCTCGTTGTGAGGTCGACATTATTCCCATGATATACACGCAGAAAGGGACCCCATAGTTAGCTTAGTTGATTTGTAATATTTTATAGTGATAATAACCAGGACGTATGATGGATATATCAAACTAGTTAAATGGGGTCATAAACCAACAAACATTTCACCAACTGGGAGTTCCCTTGCTGTAGTTATTTATGTACTGCATCCCTTTTAATAGCTGTGTATAGCTGTATATCAGATATTTGTCAAGTAATATTGCCAGGATTTTGAAAACCAACCATTGCTATGTAATATCATTATATATCATTGCTATTTTCGAAACCAACCATGTATATATATATATATATTTGTGCATGGAGGTTTCCTGAAATAGGGTTACCCCCAAATCATCCACTTAAGTAGGATTTTCCATTATAAACCATCCATTTCGGGGTAGCTCCATTTTTGGAACCCCCCATATGTATACAAGGTGGTGCCCCCCCCAGTTATGAATTGCTTTATTTGCCCATGAAAACTAGTTCGATATATCACCTTTTTTAATTCCATAGTGAAATTGGAGTTATTTGCACGCACCAGTCCTGAACGCTATCGAACGGGGGCGCCACCTTGTGTAAAATTGGTCAAATCAATCTGAAATGTTTAACGAAGCTATCAGGTGCCTCGAGACCACGTGCGCCACGCATTTTATCGGGCTGTTTTCATGGGTAATTCACCGAATGGGATGATGTATCGGGATATTAGTGGGGTATTAATGGGATTTACTGGCATATTGCTGGGATAATATGACATATGTAATTAATATTACTGGGATAACATTTGATGAATATAACCAACAGTAACGGGATATTCATGGGACATTGACGGGATATTGCAGATCTATTGAGAGATTTTCATGGCTATAACATGGTATATTACTGAGATATTGAGGGATTTTCATGGAATATTGAAGTGGTTTCAGGTTGATTGAATATTCAAGCCGCCAAGCCCGGATTGGGGGCAGAACCAGATGTGTTGAACCCAACAGATCATCGATCCTCGACCATGTTTTTCTGGAACAACATTTACAGCCTGGAAAATTGCCTGCGAGGCAAACCTGGGTGCCGCAATCACAATTCAGCCAACTTGAGTTTGCCAAAAAAAACAGCAAAGCGAGACTAGTCTGACAGAGTTGACGATGAACGAGCATGGCTCAAACAATGTTTAAATCATCAGATATTTGCAATGATTTCGAGGTTCGTGGATTTCAAGAAGCCTCCACTTACCCTCCGGTGTCATCAAATGTGGCTTTTTTAAATCCACCATTTATAGATCATTTGCCAATTAAAATGTCCATTTAATTATAGGGAATATATATCCCAATCAATGGAGTTTTTTTTTTCGCTGGGAACATGATCTGTGGGTGATTTCCCTTCGCAGGTACCTTCTGTCAGCTTCCAATGCCTCGGGTAGCACGTCAACATCTCTCACCTTTCAGGCGCCAGTGGAGAAAATCTGTAGTTCAGGCGCAATTTCCTGAGAAACCATAAGCATCAGACAATATTGGCAAATCACCTTTTTTACTGGGAAAATCCATAGTGATTGGGCAATCTTAGATGGGTCGGTAGAAACTAGTTCTAACTAGTCTTTTGGTATCAATGGGATTATCTACGTTCACCAGTTAAGAATTTGTCATATTTTGCAGGGTATCTAAGGTTGGCCATGAGAAAATGGCTGTAGAACCAAGAAACGAACCAGCAAAAACCAGACAAAGTAGGGTTTGAACATGATTGCAGCAGCAAAAAGTGGTGTTTTTTGTGGGGGATACTGGGGTACCCTCTGGTTAAACATACAAAAAACGATGGACCATCACCATGCTATTAATGGGTATATCAACTATATTTCTATGGCCATTTTCAATAGCAAACTGTTAAATTACCAGAGGGTAATCATGGAGAATTCCAATTGAGCAGTGGTTCCTAACCCCCTGTTGATGTTTTTTTTTTCCCCGGGCTTATACTATATCCAATCTGTTGGGGATTATCATGAATGAATTGGGAAATCCCATGCACCAATGAGTGGATACTGCCAGGGCAAGTTAACCTACTGAATCCGTTTCTTTTGGATCCCGTGTGAGTTTAAACATAGGATCCATACCTGCTTACGTCAAGGTGCATCCCACTTCGTAACTGGTTCAAAACCATGGTTAATTAACTCAATTATGTATACATAAAACATATGGGATATCAAGATGTTATGATTGTGGGATGCTTTCAGTCGTGTGTGTGGGTTATATAAGTTAGTTATATTGGTCTATCCTGAAGAACTTATCTTACATGTCCATATCATCCCATGCTCCTAATCTTAGCAGGAGACATATACCCCATTACTCATTACCATATACAATCATACGTATACATAATACATATTCCCTAATGTAGCAACTAGGTAGCGGGAAAAAGGGGATATGATTCCCTAATGTTGTTACTATATTAAGGGGCTACGCCCCCTGCCGCCGACCCCTGGGAGAGAGGGGGAGTTTACACATACGTCACTTCCCGAACCTACAAGAAAACTATATGGGTACGAGTCAAAATACAAGGTATGGATCAAGGCGCCAAAGCTACACACGATCCATACCCCCCGATCCATACTTTGATCCATACCCTGTGATATTGTATGATCCATACCTTTGATCCATACCCTTGATCCATACCCCTGATCCATACCCCTTTCTCGTTGAAGAAAGACTGATGCTGGCCTTAACGATGCTTTTTATCCTAATATATACTGCTTCTGGTTCTCGTACTGCTACTCCCATCGCTACTACCGTTGCTTCTACTGCTGCCTCCACTGCCTCCGCTGCTGCTGCCGCCGCCACTACTAGTGATTATCCTTCTTGCTGCTGGTGCTGGCTCACGTTCTCCGTGTGCTTCGGTAGTTGGACAGATGTAACTAGTTGACTAGCTACTAGCAATATTGCAAGTGCACCTTGGAGGCTTGTAAGACCGCTTCTACTTCCACTAGGTGCTTATTGTACTTCTAGTGGTGCTATGACTACAACTCCTTCTGTTTCTACTTTGCCTGGCACGTGTAGAACTAAAAAAGCATGGTGTCCTGATCCATACCCCGATCCAGACCCGTTCCATGCCTGGTCCATATCCGAACCCAGTCACGCCACAACAAGTGCCAATATGAAAGTTCGAATCTGTTACTACTTCTGCTGCTGCTTCTTGCTCTACTTGTGCTTCTACTTCTACTTCTGCTTGTACTTCTACTTCTACTTTTGCTGCTACTACTACTACTTCTACTACTGCTGCTGCTGCTACTATTACTACTACTCCTACTACTACTGCGACTGTTATTGCTACTGCTACTGCTCCTCCTCCTGCTCCTGCTCCTGCTGCTCTTCCTATTCCTACTCCTGCGCCTACTCCTCCTACTACTCCTAGTTCAACTGCAGCTGCTGCTGCTACTACCATTAGATTATTTTACTGTTATTACTTTGACTCTTACTAGTACTACTGTTACTGCTACTGCTAGTTCTACTGCTACTGCAGCTCCTCCTTCTATTGCCGCTACTGCTGCTGGTGTTGTTTTTTTTTTACTGCTCCCTCTACTAGCAGTGGCAACAGGTTTAGCAGCAACAGTAGCAGGAGGAGAAGTAATAGCAGGTAGGAGATAGTAGGAGTATCAGCACAGTTTGTATGCTATGATGAGCCCTTACGAAAGGGTACGGAGCACAGTATGCAAAGCATTCATGTTGTTTGTACTAATGGTTTGAACATGCAGACATGCATCATATGCCTGTCCGAGTACCGAATGAGTTACAGAAACTCAGGCAGTTGAAGTCATTTGAACCCTCTCAACTGTCTATTCAACTCGAACTCAAGCAACGGGAGAGAAAGGTTGCAGTGGCACAAACTAGGAGAACATCCGGCACTTCATTTTGGTGGAGAGCTTCATTTTGGTTTCCGGTGGCCCGACCAGGTACAGGGGGGCCATTGCAGCCGCAAGGGAACGGAGTTCGTGTAGCAGCTATGCAAGCACATTTTGCTGTCAAAAAAGCATGTTTCCAAACAGTCTGGAGCATGCGGGGATACTGGAATCGACCACTAGAAGCTGGTGATGAGTTTGCAAGGGCTAGTGGCACTGGAATGCCCAGGAGTTTCTTTGACACTAGGGATGGTCTTGATAAACAATGTTGTTTAGAGCATCCTGCCATGTCCAACGAAGCGCGAGCGCGTCGGCGAGCGAAGGCCGCGGCGCTGCGAGCGCGGCGCTCATGCCGACGGGTGACCATGCTCGTTAGTCAAGCAGTGACATCAGGACTGCAGTGGAGCAAGCCCCCGGGAGAAAGAATATGTATTCGTTCTGGTTCAAAAAGCCGGCTACGACATTTTGCTTCTCTGGCATTCTATTTGGCATTCTAACTGGCATATCTTGTAACATTACATCCGGTATATTTTCTGGCACTCTATCTGGTATATCTTTTGGGGACCTGGTGAATTGAGTAGCCTCATGAAGGAGTTGGGCAGGGAGCCTGCGTCGGTAGTGGGATTCCCAGATACGAAACCTAAACCGTTGCCGCCTAGTGAGACTTTTGGATGTAAGCTCTTGCAGACTTGCTCCAGTAGGTTAGCGACAAATGTTATTAGCAACCTTAGTCCACATTATTCGTGGCAGTGTGGTTGGGTCTGGTCGATTTCTTCCGAAGGCATGATTTGTTTCGCGGAGTTGAGTACCAGATTGCCTTCAAATGGCCAGCGGCTGCAGCATATGCCATTGTGCCAACACTAGTGATCGGTGCAGGAGATCTGAGTCGACGTACATTGGCAGCGAAAGGGGTAAGCTGGAGAGTGCAGAAGCAGCACAAGGCTGACTTGGAACAGGCTCGCGCCAGGCTTCCAACCATGCGTGCAGCGCGAGGGATTGGAAAGCTGTACTGCACCAGGCAGCGAGCAAGGTTTGGATTGGACCGTGTGGCGCTGCACAGAGTTGGAGACAACGCCTGTTTGAAACAAAATGGGCATGTAAACGATCTGGCCTGGGGTGATTCCAGTGTACGCATAGCTTATGCGCAGGTACTATGCAGCTGCAGCAGCACGGATCAAGATGCTGCAGAATGGGCTTGTGGCTCGGCTTGGTCTGATTCCGTAGGGCACGCGGCAACCAAACGTTGTTAACCAATTGAAAGATGTATCTGTATCGAAGATTGAATCGCCAGGGCCCAAAGCAAACCCGTAATCTGCAACAATGTAAGGGTGTGAATTGACAACCCTCCTCACGCGTCACAAACTTGAGCACGGCCATCGAAACGGTGATCAGCTAAGGCCGGGAAACCGCTTGGCGAGAACGTTGCGACACTATGGCCGAACGTGGAGCAGCTAACCGGAAAGAAATTGAGCAATGCTACTCGGCATAAGCAGTGCAGGAGGCAAACAAGAGGCAGGGGAAAACTTCTCTCTCCCAATCTTTTGCTCCTTTCTGCCTCTGCCACAACTGACGGCAACTCTGCATTTCATATGCCCGGATGACCGGGTACCGATGGATATCGTTGTTTCTAAACCACGTGTTGAACTGAGGCGTTTCGCCACCTAGATTCAACATCCCGATGGCATCTACTGCGGCTCCGGGCTGTGAGGGGCAGTGATGCTGACAAAACCGTTTTCTTGACGGTCGGAATCCTTCGTCTGATAGCAGTGGACAAGGCCGATGCAGAAAGGGATTAACAATGGAAATTAGCATCAAAATGCCAGGTGGGAAGGAAACCATCACTCACCGATCTATGTGCATTGTTTGTGTCGAAGAAGAAATCTTTATTTTCTATGACCCGTTCTTTGATGGGCAGGCGAGAATGGAAGCCATCGGAGACATCCGGTGGGGAAGCCGTCGTCGTTTGCCTGCGGCGATCCGAAGGATGGTAGCAACTTGCGGGCCACCTACTGCATACAGGCAGGGCCCTGGACTGGGAACATGGATGTCCTGGATTTAATGGAAGCGATACAATCGTGGGCTAGCAGAGTGGATGTTTGGTAGTCGGATTAGATGAGGCAGATTGGAAAGGAGTAAGGGCTCCTGATAGTGTAACGTTTGTGGACCAATGCTCAGCAGTGCGATAACAGAAGATGTCCGTGCCGCGGAAGGCCGTACGGGCATGGCGTGCATGGGGACGACTTTACGCAGAAAACGCTGGCAACTCTGAATGAGCTGACCGTCGCTATAGAAGACGGAGCCACGGCAACTTTGGACTATCTTCGACGAAGTACTCTCAAGTTTGCCAGCTACCAGGTGGGCTGTTTGCAGGTGGGGGGCATGGAGACTAGAGTAGCAAATAGATGGACATTTCAAGACGTTCATCCACGCCTCGGAGGCGCTCTTGGACTTGAACTTCCTGGGAGTTCAAGGAGCTGATCCACCCACTATTGTGGGGTCGGGCGCGACGAGTCCACAGGGCAAGGTGTTGACGGCAGCGCAGATTCGGCACCTTGGCTGCTTGTACGGTGTCTCAGCAGTCTAGGGTCCATGTCTGCAAGTGTGACCCATCATGGTGCACAAACACCTCTGCAGGTATATACAGCGGCAAGCTTGCAAACATAAGCCATTCGTGGACGCCCTGCGGTCTTTGGGCCTAGGGTGCGAGTCCTGGGATTACCATAGCTGTGAGTTTTGGGCCTGTGAGTTCAGACACTTGCATGCATCGGAACGTAGCCATTATTTGTGAGGGGTCACACAGGCATGGCCAGGTGTTCTCATGGCTTGCATCATCCTCTGGAATTTCCCTGACCAAAGAACAATTCAGGAAATAATCGCACGGAAGCACACCGAGAACCCCGACGTAGTGCAGTTGGAATCCGATTAGAGAGACGGTTTCTTTTGTTGTAGTAGGCGGGTGCCCAGACTGATGTGAGGAAAACTTCTCAGACGCGGTGGGCGGCGATACTATGGCAAGGGGATGACTGCAGCTGGAAAACGAGAGGTCCGGTCTATGCTGCAGTGGATGCGGGCCAGGCAAGTGCAGTCGGACGTTGTCCAGGGGGACCTCTTGTGATTGTCACCGTGGTACACTCAGTTCAAACTAGCTTCGCGCTTTTGGGACCAACCAAGAAGCAGACGAAATGTTTGAAGAGGAGCGGGGCCCTGAAGGACGGACCGGGCCTCCGGCCAACGGCTCTTACTGCCTAACGTTGCTTTCTGAACCTACAAGAAAACTAGCTGTCTTCCAGCGGCCAAGGCCCAGAAAACGGCGCCTTCGCCACAGCGAAACAGCAGGGCCCTGAAGGACGGACCGGGCCTGCGGGCAACGGCTCTTACTGCCTAACGTTGCTTTCTGAACCTACAAGAAAACTAGCTGTCTTCCAGCGGCCAAGGCCCAGAAAACGGCGCCTTCACCACAGCGAAACAGCAGGGCCCTGAAGGACGGCCCAGAAAACGGCGCCTTCACCACAGCGAAACAGCAGGGCCCTGAAGGACGGACCGGGTCGGCCAAGGCCCAGAAAACGGCGCCTTCGCCACAGCGAAACAGCGGGGCCCTGAAGGACGGACCGGGCCTGCGGGCAACGGCTCTTACTGCCTAACGTTGCTTTCTGAACCTACAAGAAAACTAGCTATCTTCCAGCGGCCAAGGCCCAGAAAACGGCGCCTTCACCACAGCGAAACAGCAGGGCCCTGAAGGACGGACCGGGTCTGCGGGCAACGGCTCTTACTGCCTAACATTGCTTTCTGAACCTACAAGAAAACTAGCTGTCTTCCAGCGGCCAAGGCCCAGAAAACGGCGCCTTCGCCACAGCGAAACAGCAGGGCCCTGAAGGACGGACCGGGCCTGCGGGCAACGGCTCTTACTGCCTAACGTTGCTTTCTGAACCTACAAGAAAACTAGCTATCTTCCAGCGGCCAAGGCCCAGAAAACGGCGCCTTCACCACAGCGAAACAGCAGGGCCCTGAAGGACGGACCGGGCCTGCGGGCAACGGCTCTTACTGCCTAACGTTGCTTTCTGAACCTACAAGAAAACTAGCTGTCTTCCAGCGGCCAAGGCCCAGAACACGGCGCCTTCGCCACAGCGAAACAGCAGGGCCCTGAAGGACGGACCGGGCCTGCGGGCAACGGCTCTTACTGCCTAACGTTGCTTTCTGAACCTACAAGAAAACTAGCTGTCTTCCAGCGGCCAAGGCCCAGAACACGGCGCCTTCGCCACAGCGAAGCAGCAGGGCCCTGAAGGACGGACCGGGCCTGCGGGCAACGGCTCTTACTGCCTAACGTTGCTTTCTGAACCTACAAGAAAACTAGCTGTCTTCCAGCGGCCAAGGCCCAGAAAACGGCGCCTTCGCCACAGCGAAACAGCGGGGGCCCTGAAGGACGGACCGGGCCTGCGGGCAACGGCTCTTACTGCCTAACGTTGCTTTCGGAACCTACAAGAAAACTAGCGGTCTTCCAGCGGCCAAGGCCCAGAAGACGGCGTCTTCGCCACAGCGAAGCAGCGGGGGCCTGAAGGACGGACCGGGCCTGCGGGCAACGGCTCTTACTGCCTAACGTTGCTTTCTGAACCTACAAGAAAACTAGCGGTCTTCCAGCGGCCAAGGCCCAGAAAACGGCGCCTTCGCCACAGCGAAACAGCGGGGCCCTGAAGGACGGACCGGGCCTGCGGGCAACGGCTCTTACTGCCTAACGTTGCTTTCTGAACCTACAAGAAAACTAGCTGTCTTCCAGCGGCCAAGGCCCAGAAAACGGCGCCTTCGCCACAGCGAAACAGCGGGGCCCTGAAGGACGGACCGGGCCTCCGGCCAACGGCTCTTACTGCCTAACGTTGCTTTAACGTTGCTTTCTGAACCTACAAGAAAACTAGCTGTCTTCCAGCGGCCAAGGCCCAGAAAACGGCGCCTTCGCCACAGCGAAACAGCGGGGCCCTGAAGGACGGACCGGGCCTGCGGGCAACGGCTCTTACTGCCTAACGTTGCATTCTGAACCTACAAGAAAACTAGCTGTCTTCCAGCGGCCAAGGCCCAGAAAACGGCGCCTTCGCCACAGCGAAACAGCAGAGCCCTGAAGGACGGACCGGGTCTGCGGGCAACGGCACTTACTGCCTAACGTTGCTTTCTGAACCTACAAGAAAACTAGCGGTCTTCCAGCGGCCAAGGCCCAGAAAACAGCGCCTTCACGACAGCGAAACAGCAGAGCGCTCGCCACAGCATCTCATCTTTTGCACCTCATTTCTTGCTTCGTACTTCTTCCCCTACCTCTTCCACTAACCCCGCACCTCCTTTCCCTCTTCCTGTCTCCTGCATCTGCCTCTGCAAGTAGCTTCCCATTCTGTCCTCTCTCGCCCTTCCCTCGCACTGCATAACGCTTGTTGCTGGTAATTGCTTCTCTGACGCGCTCCCCCTACTGTCGGCAGGGGTCGGCGGATATATATATATATATAACTCTCTCTCTCTCTCTCTCTCTCTCTGACATGTCCATATCTTATCTGAAAATATTTCCCTATTACTTCCAGTTGCTACAAGGCGGGGCTCCCTACTTAGCTAAGTTGGTTTGTCAGGTGAATTCTATGGTTTATGGTAGACTATCCTCCGAAAATCCAAACTGGCAATGGATAATCCACGATTTGTAGATTATTTTCCCATAAAAACACCATTCATTTATAGATTATAGGGATGATTTTCCCATAAAAACCACCTCCATTTTCCCATGACAACACCTCTACCATTTCATAGCGCATTTCCGATGGGACCCCCGTTCTGATGGGACCCCCGTCACCCATCATGACTGGTCGGACATGGTGGGACCCAAAAAAAAAACCCATGGGATTTCCCATGGGTGGGCATCACAGAAACTGGTTGGTGGTTTGGAACCATGGATTTTTCTGACTTTCCGTGAAAAATTGGGAATTTCATAATCCCAACTGACGAGCTCATATTTTTCAGAGGGGTAGGTATACCACCAACCAGTAAAATTATGGATTCCCTGAGCACCAAAAGAGATTTTCGCTCAGGTGGGGTCAGCACCCTCGAACTTCAGCTATCCTTTGGCCAGGTGGGTGTCCGAAACTGTCCTTTCCCACTGGTTTGATGGCGGTGGAAAATCATCGAAGTAGCCAGGTGGGATTTTCCAGCCATGGAGCTGATTACCTTAGGATAACATGGCTGAGAGCTTTGTTGTTCAAATTATCCATGGCCAGATTCTGGCCAGATTGTGGCCAGATTGTGGCGGTTTGATTTTAAACAGGACATTGAAGGGGAGTGCAATCCTTCGCATCACAGCACGGGAATATTTCATGGGGAAGGCAGCCTATCTGATGTGAGATTCCAACATGTGTACCTTCTTTTTTAAATGTATGTCCTGATCTTGTCAGTCAAACCCGTGATTTTGAGTCATTTTGCTTCTGAGATCTTATGAGTTAAGTCCCAATTGGTCCTTTTTAAGCACATTTTTTGTTGTAGCCAAGCCACACCCCCCATTTTTGGTCTGACAACTACATGTTTTTTGCCCAATGTCTACTGACAACCTAGGATTCGTAAACCCTGATTAGTTCATTGGGAGCCCCACGCCAAAAGTGATGATTTGCTTTTAAATTGTATCCGATTGTACCCCAGTTATCAGTTAATCAACATAAACATTCATTCGGGGTTGAAGTCATCCGTTCAAAGCACAATTTTGTTTAGTTTAAGTAAACCAGATGAAACCTACAATACTTAAATCTAACTTGTCTCAGTGATTTTTCCTTAGTTCAAACTCAGTGTTTGGCTCATATACTTTTTGTTTAAATCCAACTGTCAAGATCGATGTCATTCATGGTTGTATCCCAACTTATGGGGGTTCTGATAATGCCGTTATGCCTACTTACAAATTTGAAAAAAAAACATTCTATAGCTCGGTGATTAACCTGGAATAATATCACTGGTTATATACTGTATGTTTTTTTTTGTTTATATATATATATATGCATATATTCTACATACATATGTATGGATTATAATGATTCTTTAAATTATGGATTATATTTGACTTATATCCATGTTCACCCCTAGCCTGCGATGCAGTCCTTCCTACGCAGTGGGCGAGCCTATGGCTCTTGACGCTGAGATTGAAGGGTCCGGGCACCTGAACGTTGGAAAAATGATGGAAATTCATGGGATTTAGCGAAGAAGAATGGTCATTTAATGGGATTTCACCAAACATTGGGATAGAATGGGATGATGGAGAAATTCCATGGAGAAACTGGCAGACGCATCAAGAAACTGCTGGAGCCATATGGCTGAAACTATGGCGAAAATGCGATGGTCCGAAGGGTGCCCTGCCGTGACGAGTTCCTGGCGGTGCCGTCCGGCCGCCCTCCGGCGCTGGACTTGGGGAAGTTTTCAACTGTGGCCAGGTAAACAAAAGACTAATCGTTCTGGAAAAGAAGCGAAGCATGGCAGATGACTTAGATGACTTGGAACGAAGAGTGAAGGTCCTGGAGAGCCTGGGTGCTCAGCTCGGGTCAGCTCCTGGTACCCGTCACACGCAGCTCTGTCCACATTTCTGAGGCCTGAAAAAACAACGGCTGTCAGACAGTCAGGATCCAAGGTAGATCAGATCCGCAAGTTACCATCTGGTTCTGACTAACATAGCCATTGAAAAATCCACCATTTTTAATAGGTGAACCATCTATTTCTATGGGCCATGTTCCATGGCTATGTTAAATGACCAGAGGGTATCACTCCGCATCTTGGCTGAAGAATCTCATTTTTGCTTTGCACGGAAGATTGATGGAAGATTGTTCTTTGCTTTTGTCCGAATTGCTGCAATTCGAAATTAAGATTTGTTTGTTACACTTGGGACAAATGAAGATATGACCTTTTCTTGTTGGGATTTGGATATTTAAATTTGTTCAAGAAAGCATTTTTAGTTTTGGTGATTATTGATGAACTTTAACCAACAAAACCAAGAACATGGTGATGTGGTGATTTTTCATGTAATGGGATATTTGACTAAGAATATGATGCTTGTTTTTTCAACAAATGGGAGATTCCACAAATGATGAGGTTGATTCAACCATGAAAAGTCGCAAAAGAATGTGTTTCACATGGCGATTCAACATGAACGACCTCGGGACTTTGTCACATTTTTTGTTGAGGTGAACCTGGGTAAATTATAACGAACTCACTACGACCTCACTGGAATCATGGTTAATAAGGGAAATCATCCCCAAATGGCTTTATTTCAGGTTAGTGGAATATTATAATCTACCCAGAACAATGTTGATTTTAACAAGCAACAAATGGGATTTTAACATATTGTAACAACCGAAATGGAGGCTAGGTCAACAAAACTACGGCTTTTAACCTCAAAATTGAGTTGTAAAACAACCTAAGAGTGTGGACCATGATTTTTCTCTTGGAAGGCTTGCGGTTGCAAGTTGGATTTCAGGGCATCTCAGCAGCGGCTCCGACTTATGCCCAATACTGGTGTGTGGAAGCCGCTAAGGGATGGGGAGGGTCAGACATAAGCACTTCATAAATATTGGGAAGATGATGGAAGATTAGCATTTCAAGAGGGATCTATACTGTAACCAATTTGATATGTAAAAATTAGGTGTCTGAAAATGTGGTACACAGAATGGAACAAAGGATGCCAAATCATCAATTTTTAATGAGGGGCACCTATTTTCCAAGCCTAAAATTGGGATTTTCCTGTTCAGTTCCTTGAGATGATCTCCTTCGTAGTTCCGAAGCAACCTTGGAGTTTTCACTGTGTGAATGGCGACATGAGTCACCCAAACTCTGGGCGGCGGGGGTTCATTTTTTTTGCTTTGATTCTTAGTTGCGGTTAATCCCCTATTTCAATTGGTTCGATTTTGTTGGTTAAATCAAGTTAAATCAGTTAAATCCGATTTTTTCTAGTTCAATCCCAAGTTTTTCTAGATGTCTCCGGGTAAATCACCATTCTTCCTTAGATTTCCCAACTTTTTCTAGTTCAATCCCCAAATTTTCTAGTTAAATCCCAATGAAATCCCAATTTTCATGGTAAATCCCAGTTTTTCGAGTTCAATCCCGATTTTACTTCTGGTAAACTAACATAGCTATAGAAAATCACCAGTTTGAATAGGTAAATCAACGAACTAAATGTGGTATTTTCAATAGCAAACTGTTCAATTCCCAGAGGGAAAATCCCATATCATCCCATTATTAACCATGAAATCACCGTTTATAGTGGTTAAATCACCATTTTCCTATGGTTAAATCACCATTTTCCTATGGTTTTCCAGAGGGTAAATCCCAATCGTTCAACTGCGATTTTCACAGGGTGGACTGCCGCTTTACTGTTGAACCAGCCCTGCCGGAGGACGGGGTTGGGGATAGGATGCAATGGGCTATAGATCTAAAAGAAACAAACATTTAGGTAGATCTAGATCTAGAATCTAGATCTAGATATAGATAGACAGACAGATAGATAGACAGACAGATAGATAGAAACTGATACATACATAGATATAACTAGACAATTATAGATAGAAATAGATAGATATAAATAGATATAGATGGATACAGATAGGTATAGATATAGTTGAATAGAGATAGCGATAGAGATAGAGATAGAGCTAGAAAGAGAGAGAGAGACAGGTAGACAGAGAGACAGAGAGACCGAAAGACAGATAAACAGATAGACATATAGACAGATAGACAGAGAGACAGATAAACAGATAGACAGATAGACAGATAGATAGAAAGATAGATGGATTCGATGAGATTAGACTAGATTAAATTCGATCAGATTAGAATAGATTAGATAGATAGATAGATATAGATACAGATTTAGATGTATATTTAGACCTAAATCTAGATTTTGATATAGATAAGTGAATAGGTAGATATAAATAAAGGTAGATGTACATGTAGATGCAGGTATAGAGAGATATAGATATATATATGTAATGTATACATATATATATGTATCATATATATAAAATATATATATATATATATCACACATATATATATCATATATATATAGATACAGATCCAATATATCTACCAGGTGCAGTCTCATTATGTGTTGAGTTGTGAGGGCTACAGATCAGGAATTGGGTGCGCGGGGGCTGTTAACTGGTAACCATGCGTCTCATGTTTATCTCTTTCCGTCCATCCGTTGTATCCATCTATCTATTCATCATTCTTCATCTATTCATCTATCTTTCCACGCTCTACATGTGTTGATTTATAGATATATCCATATCATTCATTCCATATCCATATGCACAACTATTCATCGGATTGGTTGAAGGGAAATTCTACAGGAAACCTCCATTGTGGAAAGCCATGGTGTCCGGCGAAGATTTCCCCCTTTCAGCATCCCCAAGCCATTGAACTTCTTATATAATATCTCCCCATGTTTCTTGGCTAAATCCGTTTAAGATCCCATTAAAATCCCACTAGGATCCCATCAAATCACCATTTTGCTGGGTAATTCCCATTAAAATCATCATTTTTCTTGGTTAAAACCCATGAACATCCCATTCAAATCAAGCCATCTCGCAGGGTCTCACGTTGGATCCTGAGACGGGGCACATTAGCGGCACCCCGGAAGCTCAGTGGGGCGGCTCAGAGGGTCCAGTGGTACTTTTGGCGAAATCCTGAACAATTCTTGGTGAAATCCGGAAAAAAAACTTGGGATATCACCAAGATGTCAAGAGTATCACATATATGGTTGGTGGTTGAAGTGGTAAATTTACCCATTAATAATGGTGATTTATATGGATGATATGGATTATATATATATATGATATAATTACTGGTTGGTGGTTGATCTACCCCTCTGAAAAAATGATGGACTTCGTCAGTTGGGATGATGAAATTCCCAACTGTTTCTGGAAAGTCATAAAAGCCATGTTCCAAACCACCAACCAGATATTGTTGGGTCAGTTCATTCACCGTTTCGGTCATGTGTTACTGAAAAACCACCATGATGAGATTTCACCATTTGTGTCGCTTCCCTCCTACCAAAAGGTTCAAAGCTATGCATTCCCATGATGCATCACGTGTACTATAATTCCCAAAGCACAAAAAAAACTTTAAAAAAACTTTGGGGATTACATCCCTTGCTTACCAGGTGAGCTCGTTGTGAGGTCGATATTATTCCCATGACATACACACAGAAAGGGACCCCATAGTTAGCTTAGTTGATTTATAATATTTTATAGTGATAATAACCAGGACGTATGATGGATATATCAAACTAGTTAAATGGGGTCATAAACCAACAAACATTTCACCAACTGGGAGTTCCCTTCCTGTAGTTACTTATGTATCCCTTTTAATAGCTGTATATAGCTGTATATCAGATATTTGTCAAGTAATATTGCTATTATTTTGAAAACCAACCATTGCTATGTACTATCATTATGTATCATTGCTATTTTCGAAACCAACCATATATATATATACATATTTGTGTGTATGGAGGTTTCCTGAAATAGGGTTACCCCCAAATCATCCACTTAATTAGGATTTTCCATTGTAAACCATCCATTTCGGGGTAGTTCCATTTTTGGAACCCCCCATATGTATACAAGGTGGTGCCCCCCCAGTTATAATTGGTTTATTTGCCAATGAAAACTATAGATATATCACCTTTTTTTTAATCCCATAGTGAAATTGGAGTTATAAACGCACCAACTGAACGCTATTGAACTGGGGCACCACCTTGTATGGTATTACGATATTCACTGTATAGATATATTATTGCACCAGTGAATATAGTGATAAATATTTCTATATATTAGTGGTATAATATAATATAATATATATATATGGTTAAACATCTCTAAAAATGTTGGTAAAATCCGTCTGATTTCAGGGGTGATGTTCCACTATCAGGTGCTCCGAGACCACGTGCGCAGCAGCTGGCACTGGGCGGTCGTGCGGCACTGGGTGATTCACCGAATGGGATCATATTGGGATATTAGTGGGGTATTAATGTCAATGGATTGGTTTAAGGGACAAATTGCAGGAAACCCCCATATTTACTGGTAAAATCTATGGTTTCCTATAGATTTTCCCTTAAACCAATCCATTCATAATGGGATTTACTGGCATATTACTGGGATATTATGGCATATTACTGGGATAACATTTGATGAATATAATCAACAGTAACGGGATATTCATGGGAGATTGACGGGATATTGCAGATCTATTGAGAGATTTTCATGGGTATAACATGGTATAACCAGCAATTTTATCGGATATTACTGAGATATTGAGAGATTTTCATAGAATATTGAAGTGGTTTCAGGTTGATTGAATATTCAAGCCCGGATTGGGGGCATAACTTGTTAAACCCAACAGACAATCGATCGTCAATGCCGAAGTCAACAAAGTGGTACAACCTTGCAATCTTCAAGGAACCAACGGTACAATTTGCAAAAACATGTTCTGATTGGTGATTTGGAACATGAATTTTATTTTCCCATATATTGGGAAGAATCATCCCAACTGACTCATATTTTTCAGATGGATTGAAACCACCAACCAGTGTTTCTCTTGGTTTCCTCGAACAAGCTCTTGGAACAACATTTACAGTCAGGGCATTAAGTCGTATCGATTTTGGAGTTTTCAGTAAGCATTTGAAACCACAGGGCGAACAAGAGGAAGCGTTAGCTTGCAAAGTTGGTGACTTCCTGAAGAAGATCCGTGCAAAGAAACCTCAGCAGCCTGCCAAAGAAGAAGACATAGCTCCAGAGAAAGAGATTGTGGAGGCGGCACCCAAGAAACAGAAATTGCTCAGCCTGCTTCTTCAGCTGCTCCGCTACAAGACCATGATAGCGAACACAGCAGCGACATGGAGCACGACCTGGGAACTGAGGAAGGCTGCTGCAGCTTGATTGCTGTGACTTACGACAAGAAGGAAAGGGCTTCAGTCCGGCCATTGGCGGCCCATTTTGTTTCGACTTTATAAAACAAAAGATGAGCAAGAACAATCCGCTGTGAGCGGTCTTTAGCAAGGAGATCATTGCACCGAAGGTGCTTGAGTCCAAGGCAGGCAGACATGCCTGGCTTGCTGCTCAGACGGCAAACCGAAAGCACAGATTCCGCAAAGTGAACAAAAAGGTGACATGTCGTTTGCTTTCATCCGTGTGCTTGTCCACAGTCATTTAAGTGCTGGTTGTTCGAAGCTGACCTTTCCGCCATCAACCAATTGGCGAGGTATTTTTCAACCATATTGGCGAATGTTGTATACATTGCCAAACCATCGAGTTCATAGCTAAGAATGAATTCTGACCTATCGATTGCCAACTATGATTTCGAGTAATATGGTATATACTCAATAGTTGATCGACATGTTGCGCAGTTAAACACCAGTTTCCATTGGTAAACGCTCAATCATTAATCTAAAAAGTCAGGTTTTAGAACTAATGAAATGCAGCCTTCTCCCAAGCTATTTGGCATGGTTGATGTGACCATGATGTGACGGGGTCGCATCGACTTTTCCCCATAGGAACTATGTTGGTCCCAAAAAGTTGATGTGACTAAAGGCCTTCACTGTACAGCCTTGCATTGCCTGCGAAGCAAACCTGGGTGCCGCAATCGCAATTCAGCCAACTTGAGATTGCAAAAAAAAAAGACGAGACTAGTCTGACAGAGTTGACGATGAACGAGCATGGCTCAAACAATGTTTAAATCATCAGATATTTGCAATGATTTCGAGGTTCTTCCATTTCAAGAAGCCTCCACTTACCCTCCGGTGTCATCAAATGTGGCTGGAAAGTCCACCATTTATGGATCATTTGCCAATGAACATGTCCATTTATAGGGAATATCCACCATTTATAGTAGGGAATATCCCAATCAATGGAGGTTTTTTTTTCGCTGGGAACATGATCTGTGGGTGATTTCCCTTCGCAGGTACCTTCTGTCAGCTTCCAATGCCTCGGGGAGCACGTCAACATCTCTCACCTTTCAGGCGCCAGTGGAGAAAATCTGTAGTTCAGGCGCAATTTCCTGAGAAACCATACGAAAATATGGGAAAACCATACTGTAGCAAAAACCATCAGAAGAATATTGGCAAATCACCTTTTTTACTGGGAAAACCCATAGTGATTGGGCAATCTTAGATGGGTCGGTAGAAACTAGTCCTAACTAGTCTTTTGGTATCAATGGGATTATCTACGTTCACCAGTTAAGAATTTGTCATATTTTGCAGGGTATCTAAGATTGGCCATGAGAAAATGGCTGTAGAACCAAGAAACGAACCAGCAAAAACCAGACAAAGTAGGGTTTGAACATGATTGCAGCAGCAAAAAGTGGTGTTTTTTGTAGGGAGATACTGGGGTACCCTCTGGTAAACATACAAAAAACGATGGACCATCACCATGCTATTAATGGGTATATCAACTATATTTCTATGGCCATCTTCAATAGCAAACTGTTAAATTAACAGAGGGTAATCATGGAGAATTCCAATTGAGCAGTGGTTCCTAACCCCCTGTTGATGTTTTTTTTCCCGGGCTTATACTATATCCAATCTGTTGGGGATTATCATGAATGAATTGGGAAATCCCATGCACCAATGAGTGGATACTGGCTGCCAGGGCAAGTTAACCTACTGAATCCGCAAGAAAAAACATCCGTTTCTTTTAGATCCCGTGTGAGTTTAAACATAGGATCTATAGCTGCTTACGTCAAGGTGCATCCCACTTCGCAACTGGTTCAAAACCATGGTTAATTAACTCAATTATGTATACATAAAACATATGGGATATTAAGATGCTATGATTGTGGGATGCTTTCAGTCGTGTGTGTGGGTTATATAAGTTAGTTATATTGGTCTATCCTGAAGAATTTATCTTACATGTCCATATCATCCCATACTCCTAATCTTAGCAGGAGACATATACCCTATTACCATATACAATCATACGTATACATAATACATATTCCCTAATGTAGCAACTAGGTAGCGGGAAAAAGGGGATATGATTCCCTAATGTTGTTACTATATATATATATATCTCTCTCTGACATGTCCATATCTTATCTGAAAATAGTTCCCTATTACTTCCAGTTGCGACAAGGCGGGGCTCCCTACTTGGCTAAGTTGGTTTGTCAGGTGAATTCTATGGTTTATGGTAGACTATCCTCCGAGAATCCAAACTGGCAATGGATAATCCACGATTTGTAGATGATTTTCCCATAAAAACACCATTTATTTATAGATTATAGGGATGATTTTCCCATAAAAACCACCTCCATTTTCCCATGACAACACCTCTACCATTTCATAACGCATTTCCGGTTGCCCATGTTGATGACCGTTTAGGTGGAAGAAGTGCAGACGGTGGACGCAGAGGGCATTGATCAAAACTTTGCGGAGATGTTGGAGGTCTGGTTTTCCGAAATGGCGATTTGATACAGAGATATTCTCGAGGTCAATCTTACATGGGTATTAATGGGAATATCTACGTTCACCAGCAAAGAATCCGTCATTTTTTGCAGGGTATCTAAGATTAGCAATGTTCTGATGAGACTGGTGATGACTTGGATAGAAAAAAAACATCCACAGAAAGGACCTAATAATGGCTTATTATAGCTGAATATATTATAATACATATATAACAATCTATATAATTATATATACATCTCATGGGATGAATGGAACATCATATTTTTTTTAAAAAATATATAGCAAGACAATGGGGTGGAAAGAGTTTGTGCACCCCAACCTCGGATGGGTAGTTTAATCTTCCAGTGTTTTGTTCTAAATGGAACATAACCAGCCAACCAGCAAAAGATGATTTTTTTTTTGTAGACTACCTATGGAGTTATATCTCAATTTTAAGAAATACTGGTGGTTTCACAGATTTTTTATTTTCCATTTCATGTATGGGATGTCGTCCTTCCCATTGACGAACTCCATCATTTTTCAAGATGGTTATTGCACCACCAACCAGAAAAAGTCACCCTCTGGTGTCATCATGACGCGGAGCTGGGATGAAACATCCCCGATGTTTAGCAGCCCTTCTTCTATGGTCACCTTGGTGATGTTTTGATATTAGGTGCTTACACAGTGATATGGGGGTTTGCATCAATGGAGGTACAGAAAAATAGTTGAAAAAACAATGGCAAATTCTACTAAAATTAATGATTTGGGTCTAGCCTCATTGTAGGAAACCTCCATATATATATATACACGTATAATATGTATCCAATGATATCTCCATCTGTCACTATAATCGTCTCTGGTTGTCTGGGAGTTGGTTGGGGATGAGCAGAATATTGAACACTTTTGATCCCAAAACCGGAGCTTCGGCCGTTGACCAATTATAAATTACAAAAACATATATCATATGATATCCCCATCTTAGAAAACCAACCCATTTTCAATGGTAAATATGTTAAATCACAATCATTTAATAATCCATAATGGTAAATATCCACATTTTTACCATGTTTACCATGTTTAACATGGTTTTCAATGTTGGTTTTAAATATACCCATGTTTAAAACCCCCTTGCGTTTTCAATGGTGAAATCACCGAAGAGGCCATCGAAGATTTGGCTGACATGGTTGAGGAGCCATCCAAGGCGCCGCCCGGTAGTCTAATGGATGATGGTATATGGATCATCAATCTGAGGAATTAATCAATGGATGATAGTATATGAATCTGATTGTCAATTGTATTTGTATTCTAAAATTCTGGATTTAGGTATTGTTTGTATAAGTTTTTTTTTTTTTTAAACTCTGGATTTTCTATTCAAAACTATATGGACTTAGGATGATGAAGGGATGTTTAAATTACTTAAAACTGCGGTATGTTTTGTAATAATATGTTTTGCTTTACAAACCATACTGGTGCCCCAAAACGTGAAATGTTTGTTAGTTTATGTTCACCCCGAATACTACTTCGTTGTATCCCCCTAGTTAGTCCTAATTAGACTTAACCAGGTTACTAACTTAGCTATTGTTTGGGGGACCCATCTTGTAGGAAGTTGTGGCATCACATTTTCAACATTTTTCAACCATCAATGGGGTGATAAAGGGATCATAATGGGAAACTAAGGAGACTTAACATGAATTCGTCAACACTATGAGCCTCCTCTAGATTGGTCTAAATAACCAGACAAAATGCTGGTTGGTGGTTTGGAACATTTTTCAATTTTCCATATATAGGGAATAATAATCCCAACTGACTCGTATTTTTCGGAGGGGTTGTTTCACCACCAACCAGAAATGGCAGTGGAAATATCTCTCGCTACCAGGGTCTGGATGTTCCTGGACTGGTCCGATATTCCGATGATGCTGGGGTGAGTTCGGTACCTCCGCATGGTGGTGAACTACCCACGAATCCTACTTTAGGTAGGTTAGTTCTAAAACTATATCATATTGTATTTTATAATAAGACTATATCCTATGGTATTTTATAATATTATTATCCCAACAAGATGCCAAAACGTTTGAAACCATGGCAGTTGGATGTTTCTGCAGGTGAAGTCCTATGGTGATTGGCAGGGCATCCCAGTGGGAGCCCGGGACATATAAGGATTTTATTAGGATTTTATTATTGATCCACAGTTCATCTATAATAAATAATGAATAGTGATGAAATAATGGAATGATAATCCACATACAATGAATATATGGATATATCTATGGAATTTATGGATGATACATCTATGGAATTGATGGATATATCATGATTTTATCATGATTAATCCATGATCTAGAGATTATTGATCTTCATGAAAATCAAGAGGTAATCTTTTTTTTGGATGCATTCTATGGTTAATCCTTCAGGAACGGTGAGAATCGGATACTCTGGGGGTCAGAGAACAAAATCATCACGCGAAAATAGATTGGGGTGCCGACATACACCCTACTTACCCTCTAGTAAACATACAAAAAGTATGGAAAATCGCCATTTTTGATGGGTAAATCAACTATTTCTATGGCCATTTTCAAGTTCGTAAACTGTTAGTTTACCATAGGGTAATAAGTAAAAATCGGCTTTTCACCCAGTTCTCATTGGGATAACCGGACTTAGTAACCAGTGTGTTAAGATCTGTGGAATGATCCTCGGTTAATATTGGATTGATAGTGGCTTAATACTGCTCAATGTTGGATATATGGGATATATAAGGGGATTTACCCTTGGGTTTCACATAAAAACACTTTTTGCAGTTCTAGGCCAATCTTAGATGGGTAGAAACTAATCCTAACTAGTCTTGCTGGGTATCAATGGGAATATCTACGTTCACCAGCAAAGATTTTGTCATTTTTTGCAGGGTATCTAAGATTGGCAATGAATTATTGATTGAAACCACCAGTTGAGATTGGAGCCAATCTGACCCTGTCTGAGGATGATTTGGATGGTTCATCGCGCACATCTCAACGTCCGGATTCCAAACTTGGGTGTTGCAGCTTTGGATCAGCATGTCTTGAACCATCTTGAATCCATGGTGGTTACCCTTTGGTAATTTCATAGAGTATGGACAACACACAATATGTTCAAAGGTACGTCATCTATTTATACTAAAAACTTGCCATTTTCCATAGCTATGTCAGTCAGGGGGGTAACTTGTTGGGGGGTCACTTGGACTTTCCAGTTGCTGAACCTCCCCGGTTTTGTGGTTCTTGGGACACTTTTTGGCGATGCTGTTCATGGTTACAAGGTGGTGCCCCCGTTCGATAGCTAAATTGATGCGTTTATAACTCCAATAACATGAATAACTATGGGATTTATAGGTGATATATCTATAGTTTTCATGGGCTTATAACCAATTTATAACTAGGGAGGGCACCACCTTGTATTGATTTGCCTCCGATGGTCCAGTGGGAAATTTTTCATACATGGATTTGACGTTGTTTGAAGATAATTTTCAATGGGAATTTTAGGATCCTAAAATGGAGGTTCTGTACCATATTTCAGGCCATATTTTGTGGGGATATTCCCTGAAATTTAGGCCTGAAAAATAGGCCTTATATACGGTAGGTACCTACTCCAATTTAGGTTCCTGAAATGGCCACTGATTTTATTTTGTTTGGCCCCGTTTACGCCTTTACATAGCTATTCAGTGCGACTACTTTGGCCACCACTTGTTGTTTTCAAACAGAGTACACTGAAAAAAAGCCCGTTTGACATACCCTCTGGTAATCAAGCATGGCTAGCTGGCTAATCCCAATTTATCAATGGTCTTTTCATTTCAATGCCGATTTTGTGGGGGATTTCCAAGCTAGTCATGTTTGATGACAACGATGGGTATCCCACTAGATTTCCCATTCACCATTATTAACCCATTGTTAACCCAACACCGCATATGTTCCCATGACTTTCCCATTAAGACCTTCATTCAAATGGACAGTTTTACCAATATTAATTATTGTGACTGTAAGATACTGTAACCATTATTCCACATTATTCCCATTGTTGGGCATTCTCACAGAGTTTCGCATTTAGTTCGGATGATTTTCCCATTTTTCCATGTCCATTTTGAGCCCGCTTCGATTTCCCAGCTCCAGCAACTTTCGGCAAATTTAGGATCCAACCTTGACGGACTTCAACTTCAACAACTTGCACATGCCACCAGCACATTTGGAGGCATGGTGGCTATTTTTTGTTGGTGGTTTGGAACATTTGGATTATTTTTCCATTCAGTTGGGAATTTCATAGTCCCAACTGACGAACTCCATCATTTTTCAGAGGGGTAGGTATACCACCAACCAGTGTTTTTTTTTTTGAGGAAAAGACTGGGACAATTATGGGATAAACATGGGAAAATCATGGGAACCTTATTTATACATGAAGGTCATAGTGGGAACATCTGTTGAATAATGGGTGAAGAAATCTGGGATACGCTGGGTTAATGATGGTTAATGGTATATTTAGTTGGATATTTCAATATATTTCATGGGATATTCCGTGCTATCAAACGTGGCCCAATGGCGGGCCGGGAGCCGAACTAAATGGGCATGCTAATGTCAATGGATTGGTTTTCACTGAAAAATTGAAACCGGAAACCCATCCATGTTCCCATTTTTCATATGGGGCTTTCCGGTGTCAAAAATTTCCCGTGAAAACCAATTGATATTGATAATGGGATTATATGGACTGGCAAATGGTTGCTGAAGATGACTTAATCATTATATGATATATATATATAATATCTAATAGATTATTTGTCATATGTTCTATGTGTTTTTTTGTTGTATATCAGATATTGTATATTATCTATGTATATATATAATTTTACTTTATCAATGATATTGTATATGTATATATTCTTCTTTATTTGTATATTATTTATGATATTGTATATGTATATTTAATTCTACTTTATATACTATGTTTTATACGAATACGAAGAAATTCCGAGTGTTCAGACCAGTCCTGAGATATGATCTTTGTTGCCCCAAGTACTGGATGATCCGTTAACGGCACCTTTGAAGTTTCCTGAGTCATAGGGGTAGACCATAAATGTTTGGTTTGTTTATTTCATGGAAAATGCCTAATTTATTGGATTTATGGTGATATATCCCAAATTGGATATTTCTTGAGTCATAGGGGTACCCCTAGTTATCATCCATTTATAGATGGATTGTCCCTGAAAAAAACCATCCAGCGATAAAGGGATACCCCCATGGCTATGGAAATCACCACATTCGTAGAAACGATGCAACTGAGAAGTTTTGGAAACTGTGTGTCAATTACCATCTGGTTATTAAACATAGCCATGGAAAATCACCATTTTCAATAGGTAAACCATCTATAAATGGTCCATTTCCCATGGCTACGTCAAATAACCAGATGGTATATTTCTAGGACGATCTTCCTATTAACCAGTGGTAGTTTGGAGTTTGTCTGAAGCTGTCCCTAAATCCACTGTTTCATCACCATTTTCCCGTATGTTTCCCTTGCGTAAATTGAGTAATCAATTGCAAATTTTGGGGGTAGATACCATTTCCACACATACGCCTATCATTTATGTATGTTCAATGGGAATTCCAGGATCCTAAAATGGAGGTACTGTACCATATAAGGCCATATTTTTGGGGTATATCATGGTATATCCCCTTAGATAGCCATTACATAGGCCTTACATATGGTAGGTACCTCCAAGTTGGGTTCCTGGAATGGCCATTGATATGTTGTTGATTTGAGTTTGGTAGGCTAGCTGTGGTCTAAACTTCTGATCTTCGATTCGGCATCGCTGACTCCCCCAAGGATCAGATGATTTCGTGAAAATGTCCCTGGATGAATAAACCCCAAACGGATTGGGAAGGCACCATTAAGTGCCATGAAGTATGACAAATCATGACGATTGGGGGTGAGCTTGTCCTTTTTAGCTTTGTTCTATTTGCGAGGTTGCATGCGGAGATTCTTTCGCAGAAGTCAACAGGCGCTGGGCGGAGATTGTGCAGAGTCTCGCCGCGAATCGCTGCCAGCGATTGCGACGCCACCTTGGCCTTCAAGGGGTTCATGGAGTTTTTGCGGTATTCTCTACCCTCTGGTTATTTAACATAGCCATGGTATAGATGGCCCATAGAAATAGATGGTTTACCTGGCTTTACCTATTAATAGCATGGTGGGTCTTTCCATGGCTATGTTAGTCATAACCAGATGGTATCTCTGGAAGTCGTCACCTCGAAGGCCGAAGGCACCAATTTGACCCCAGAGCTGGCGATGTTGGCTTCCTTGCAGCGGTTCGGAGTAGCAGCAATGTTCTTGCAAGAATCTCGTGTGCCGAAGAGTTCTCACCCCCCTAATTAATAAACCATGGTTTATTAATCCGGGGTTGACACTACAACAAAACAGAAAGCCTCATACATGATGGTTGAAGATTGGGGACAAGGTTGTGTAGCAGTTCCTTGGCATAACACGTATTTCACCATTGGGTTTATGGGAAAATGAACAGTTAATGAGGTCTATAAACCACACATTTCACTGGGGCATCACATTGTAATCATCCCAACATGCCCGGGTCAAAGTTTTTTTTGTATATCCCCATAGCCAGTTGATTACTCCCCAAAATGGCCTCAAAACTTCAGTTTGGCATGTATGTACATATATATAATACATATATCCATCACAAATCCTAGTTCTTATATAGTTATTGGAGTTATGGAGTTATGTTCACCAACTTAGCGATTCCGAACTAGGGCCCCTTCCTGTAGTGTGTTTATTGCCAAAATCCATGCTCACAATTCATGGATCTGATAGCAGGTGAAGCCACCCCAAACGACAGCGTTGGCTTATAGCTAGTACGACAGTGGTTTATGGTAGACATATCGAACTAGTAAGTGGCTATAAAATGTTCTCAATGCCCGTTGCACGTGCCTGCATTGGATGTACCTAGCATATCTAAGGTCTATCTAAGGGGCTATGTAAGGGAACATGTCCCCAAAATATGGCTTTATATGGTACAGTCACAGTACCTCCATTTTCGGCGTTTGAAATTCCCATTGATGTTACCCTCTAGTAAACGTTTACATAACTATGGAAAATCACCATGCTATTAATGGCTAAATCCACTATTTCTATGGCCATTTTCAATAGTTTTTTGTATGTTAACCAGAGGGTAATGGATGGTTAGTGGATGGTGACATCCCCTAAGTTCCCCAAAAAACATGTGGCCTATAAAATGAAGAAATCAACAGGCCGCATCGGCCGCATGAATCCCAGAGATTTCTATGTCGCGAGGCGAGAATCGCACCAAAGTTGGCCAAGGCCAGGTCTCCGAAGCCTCATACTGGGGAGATTGGGAACAGAAGTTCGGGCGATTTTTTTTCGTATCAATTCTTGTGGTACCCCGTCTTGACCCTTACTGATATACCATATATATATATATATATACTGATATACAATATATATATATATATATACTGATATACAATATATATATAATTATATATATATAATTATATATATACTGATATACCATATATATATGTAATTCTATATGTAATTCTATATGTAATTCTATATGTAATTCTATATGTAATTCTATATGCAATTCTATATGGATATATATATATAGAGCATAAGAATACAATAATAGTAATAAGTAATAATAAATGAGGTTAAGTACTTGGTTGGATACTTTGATCCTTTCAAATCACAGGAAGATAATGGAACATTCAATTGGTCACGTTGACATACATTAAACCCACAGAGGGATGGAAATGGTATGACTTACAATCGTTACATAGTGGGAGGGCAGCAATTTCCACAAATATGAAGACCATAGACGATCGCCTATAGGAGACACAACCCGAAAGCTAAGTTCAATTTGAATTTTGAAATTAAAATCAACCCAAAATTGTTTTTACTCTCAAGGAGTGCCATCGCAAAGCGTGGCAAGTGGTGGGGGACTACTTGAAGTCCAACTTGCAAATGTTCAGCGGAAAGTCCGTGGACGCAGAGTCCACGATTCTCCCAGCGGTGACTTCGTGGGTCGCCGAGGCTTTTGGGGAAATTCCAGAAGCGAAGTCTTATGAAGACCATGGGGTTTGCCTGTGGGTAAACCTCCCTACAGCTGGGATCATCGGCGCCAGCAAGTTTGACTTCCTGCTTACCGCCATCACCAATGTGCTCTGGGCATGCAAGCGCAATAGCATAGCTATCATAGTGCACCCAAACAGTTGTCCGGAACCGCAGCCACGACAGGCAACGCATCAACATCATCATCATCATCATCATCATCATCATCAAACCCTTGTTGAAGATCTTCAATGAATGTAGAATCAAGTTTAACGGGGGTGGGAGAATTAAACCCTTATTGAAGATCTCCAATGAATGTAGAAGTTTAACGGGGGTGGGAGAAATAAACCCTGATTGAAGATCTTCATTGAATGTAGAGTTCAACGCGGGTGGGACTTTAATATTCCCTAATACCTTTGTTGATCTTCTCAATTGAATGTAAAGTTCAACGGGGGTGGGAGTTTAATATTACCTAGTACCTTTGTTGATCTTCCCAATGGAATGTAAAGTTTAACGGGGGTGGGAGTTTTATATTCCCTAGAACCTTTGTTGTTTTTCCTATAGGAATTTAAGGTTCAACGGGGGTGGGAGTTTAATATTCCCTAGTACCTTTGTTGTTTTTCCCATAGGAATTTTGTGAAGTTGCATCAACATTTGTTTGGGAATGGGAAACCTCTACGCTGCAACGCCTGGGCAAAGCCCAGGCGTTGCGGCGTGTATATATAATTATATATATATGTTATATTATACACTCGTATGTACATATTATATATATGATATATATATATATATGTGATATGATATATCTATCTATCTATCTGTCTGTCTGTCTATCTATCTATCTACCTACCTATCTATCTATCTATCTATCTATCTATCTATCTATCTATCTATCTATCTATCTATCTATCTATGCGAATAGAGTGTAGGCTACGTACCATTGTGCATTCACATACAATTCAACACTCTAGGATCCATTGCCAAGGGGGTATATCAAATCGCCCCTTTGGCTCAAGACCCACTGCAGCACCAGAACAAAGAACTGCCATGCAGAAGCCGCCACCCGTGTGACGTCATCATCGAAGTATCTACTTCAAGACCAAGTATCAGAATATAATCGGATAGACAACCTCCGATTCACAGGTTATCAGCCGTAGGACTCCTACGGAGCCTACGAGCGGGTAGCCGCGTGCCTTACAGATGACTGAACAGGATAGCAGCGATAATGCATTTTCTTTTTCTGGACATGCCCTTGCACCAGCTGCCGGCACGCAGTCAAATTCTTCACAGAGTATCGACACTGGTGGAAGCGATGCCTCAGAATTGAGAACAAGCCTACCCAGGCGACCTCTGGTTGCTCCTAGAGGGAGACAAATTTCGACAATGCAAGCTATTGAAGATAGGGACAGCACACCTGGAAAGAGAAGATCATCTGCACGACAATTGTCGCCTCCGATGACTCCAAGGACTAAGGCAAAGACTACGTCGTCGAATCCGCCTTCACCGATTCAGGACGCTACACCATCAGGGACAGGATCTTATCAGCAAGTGAACGCCCCGTCAAGTGGTAGCGACATCTTCACTGCCTATCAGAGTGAACTAACCGAATACAAGACATCACTGGAAAAGGCCACTGAAGAGGAATCCGTACTTCTGGCAAGATTGACCGAGACGACGGCATATGCCTATCAACAATTTAATTTCCTGGAAAGTACCACTCATCAAGAGATGATGTCGATGACCGAACAACTCCAGATGCTGAACTTCGAGTTACAGGCTGCACAACAAGAAGATGAAGGTGCGACCTACAGGATCGAAGAGTTGGAAAGGTATCAGACTATGTCGAATGAAGCTGCATCTCATTTGGAATTCAAATATTCACGACTACGTTCGGAATTCGATGAACAAATGGGACAAGCGAGCGCAATTATGGTACATGTGGGCGCTGATGCGAATGCTCACATCAATCAACTCAGACTGGAACTGGAAAACGCAGAGATGAATGCCAAGCAAGAGGCTCTAGCGGTCGGCTACGCTAATGACCAAACATGTGCTTTACAGATCGAGATGCTCGAGGTTGCCAATCAAAACCAGACAATGAAGCACACCATGGCCATGAACGTTAGACGACTGGAAACTGAGCTCGATGCTGCTGACATGAAGAGGGACGAGATCATGAAGGAGTTCCGTAGTAACATAATATCTGAACATGACCGTTATGCAGAATGTGAACATCATTTAGCTTTGGAAGAATCACAACTTCGATTGCAGATGATTCAAAATGAGAACTTACAATCTCGACTAGCGATTTCTGAGAACAGGGTTTCTGAAGAATCTCTAGCTGAATCAGGCGGCATGCGGGACATGAGGATAATGGGACTACGTTCTGAACTACACATGAAACAAAGTCTTTTAGATCGAATGCAACAACAACTGACTGAATCGAAGAATCAGTATCATGAACTTTCCTGTCAGCAAGCCAGAAGATCTTCACCAAGCAGGTCACCGCATGGAGGACCTCTATACGAGATGTATATGCAGGCCGTGCGTGAGCGTGACAGCTTGAAGGAATCCAAGGCTGAAGTTGACAAGTTGTACTTGCAAAACAGAACTGAACTCATTGACACTGAGAACCTGCTCAAAGTCTTCCAGCGAAACTTCGATGAAACTGGTAAGAAATATCAAGATGCTCTGAACAAGATCGATCACATGAGCAACAATCCGAATGTGACGAGTAACTTGTTCGACAGTTTGCACAATGAAATCAATGACAGGGACACAGCTATTGCTCGCCTTCATACTGAACTTGAAGCCCAAAAGGACTCTCTAGAGCGTGCTCACAGGGATGCAGGTAAGTCCATCAAGATGTTGAACGACAGAAGACTCGTAATCAAAGGTGCGACTGACTATTCCATTCCTGAAAGCCACTTGACCGAGATGCATCAATTGGCCAATGAGCGTTTCGCTGAGGTAGAAGAGATGTCGAGCACCATAGCTGCCCTGAAGTTGGAAAACCAAGCTCATTCTTCTTCATCAATGAATAGACCGACTACATTACATGGGTACCCCAGTAATGCCATGCCTCGGAATGATTGTGAAGAGAAGTGTGCCAAACTGAAAGCAGAGTTGGACGAGATGAAGCAAGAGAGGAACGCTGAAGTTCGAAATCTTCAAGATGAGTTGAAGAAGATGGAAGATCGGAAAGATTATTACAAGAACAATTTCTCTCAAGCTGAAGATCGTGCCAATGATGAAGAGCAGGAATACCGAGCAGAAGCTGAAGCCTTCGAAAAGCTCAGGAACGAGTACAATACCAATGTCAAGGAGTTGGAGAACCTTGAAAGGGATAGATCCAAGTCATCCGTATCTCTAAGAGAAGCCGAAAAGATCAGCCTCCAACCCTGGCCTAAGACCACTGAACTTTCATCCTGGAAGGGAAGTGTCGTTCATGAAGTTTGTGTTGCAAGTGGAGATCGAAACTATGAAGATTGGAAAGCGTGGCTCGCTCCGTGTCTTGCAGATCAACCTGACTTGGAAGCGCTGGCCAAAGCACCCGATGTAAGATTCCAATCCATTGATGCCAAGCTCTCCAATGCCTTGAGGAAAGTCATTGACAATGCTGGGGACAAGTCCATGCAAGTGAAGTATGACATGTCCATGAAGAACCAATTGTATGGGAGAAGTGGGGACTTCATCAAGGGACGAGAACTATTCGCAATGATACTGATTAGCTTCAAGTCACCTGACCACACTGAAGTTCTCTACAATGCCCATCATTTGTATATGTTCAACTACTATGGAGATGATCAACTTGAGGCCTTCTACAACAAGTGGCTTGACATCGTATACAATATGAAACATGATGATCTGCCTTCCAATAATTCCCTGCGTGACACATTGTTCCGGAAGATTGAACATTCAAAGCTTATGGCCTTCGACATCAACCGATACAAAACCTTTGATGAAGGGCATCCTGAGAAGACCTATGTTTACCTAACTGGTATGATCAAAGGATACATAGCAAGAGGAAAACAGGAACGACTGTTGAAAGATAGAGAACGTGCAGTGAAACTGTCATTGTCCTCTAACAAGACAACACCTGCTCTGGAAGATGCTGACAAACCTGCTGCTCCCATCAAGACCAAGAAGGAGAATGAAGCAGCTGCATCGTCTACAGGTGATCCTCCCAAACGGCCTAAGGCGAAAGCGAAGAGTGAAGCTGCATCAGTACTTCCTACACCTTCTCCGAAATCCCATGCTGACAAGAACAATAAGAAAGGCAAAGGTGGGAAGGGAAGATCATCTTCACCCGTTGACAAGAAGAAGATTTTCTGTAACTACTTCTTCAATAAAGGAGGATGCAACAAAGGTGACAAATGTCTTTACAGTCATTCTCAGAAGGTCTATGATGCCAAGATGAAAGGTAAGAAAGGCAGAAGCGGAAGTCGAGATTCATCAAGAGGGAAAGGTAGAGGAAGTTCATCTTCAGCTGGACCCAAGAAGAAGATATGTTGGAATTGGCAAAAGGGTACCTGCACGTTCGGAAGCAAATGTAAATTCCTACATGCAGATCAATCGCCTTCAGCATCTTCAGAGAGAACCAGCAAGAAGACACCAAAGAAGAAAGCAACTCCCATTACCATTGACTCCTTCTTTGATAGCGACAATGAAGATTCTATGGATTATACCTCACCGAGGATAGCCAGCGCAAAGAAGTCTTCTGATGATCGCAGGATCTCTTTTGAACTGGAACCTGAAGTGCACGAGATTGCCATTGAAAACTACCAGGAGGGATTACCCAAGCGTATGTATCGTGACCCCAACAAGCCGTATGTCTTCTGGAGGGTCGATGATCTGACCGACGATCAGTCCAAATCCGACAACACCCTCGGTTCAATCCGGGCACGGGCCAAAGCTATCATCATGGACAGATGTGGACTCCATCGTTTTGTTGATGAAGTTAGAATTATTATTGGCCCCAAGTTCGACATGTTGATCAAACTGGACAATGATCGTGATGACTTGACTTTTATTGAAGAGCTTGTTGAGCACGAAGTTGGAAACTCCCTCATGAAGTCCAAGAATATAATGTGCATTTCACTACCAGTGCAAGCCAAAGATCGCAGATTCATCCTGGATTCTGGCAGCGGACACGATCTGATTTCTGCAAGGAAAGCCGAGAGGATGAACTTGAAGCAACGAACTTGTGATCCTATCATGTTCCACACCGCCAACGGTTCAACTGCTACTCAAACGGAAGCGGAGATTGACCTGGGAACCTTTGATGTGACCTCTCATGCTTATGTGCTGGACGACACTCCGTCCGTGATGTCTCTTGGGAAACGATGCATGGAAGAAGGATACTCCTTTGTATGGCCATCTGGTCAGATGCCTTTCATGATTACGAAGAATGGAGAACGCATCGATCTGACAATCCATGACAACATCCCCTACGTTGATCTTGGAACATACGAATGCACTCCTCATGAATGTCATCATGCATCAAAGATCCATGACCTATTGACACATTCTCAAGTCGGATTCAACAATTCCAACGACATTGATGATGTTGGTCAACCCTCACGAAGAGTACATCTCGATGGAGAAAGTGGTCTTGAGACATCGATTGAGGGCCACGATTGTTCCCGATATGTCAAGAAGCTCAAGGTGAAGAAGAAGAGAAGAGCATTGAACCGACAGAAACATTTGGCAACTCCTGGAGAAGAGGAAGAAGAACCACCTGAGGGCGGCGAGTACGAACCCGGAACTCCGCTTGACGATCCTCCTGGGGACGAGACTGACTTCGAGGATGATGGTCATGGTGCTCCTGAAGACGCCGCTGAAGGTGATGAAGATGACATTGAGATCGATGTTGTCGAGGGTGAGTCCAGGGTAGCCAAAAGAGGAACACTCAAGAGAGAAGCTAATAGCCTGAATCACAAGTTGACCCACAGATACAAGAATCCATATTGCGACTCATGCATTCGAGCAAAGATGAAGCATTTCAAGACTCGTCGTGGTGCATACAAGAGGGAACTCAAGAAGTTTGGCGACCTCATTACCTTTGATGCGGTGGACACATCCAAAGTCCATGATGACGTATTGGTCCTCGAGAAGGAAGTATTGGTTGTCAGAGACTGTTTTACAGGGATCATTGGTGCTTATCCATCTGACAGAATGACCAAAGACGACGTAGTTAGAGCAGTGAAACAATTCATCGGCGCCAAGAAGGTCAGACAGGCCTATTCTGATCACGCTCCTCAATTCATTGAAGCTATGAATGAAATGAAGATACCAATTGATCATTCGTTGCCTGGGAGACCTCAAACCAATTCAATTGCCGAAAGGACGAACCAATTTATCCTCACAGCTACTTCTACATGTCTTTTGGAAGCTGGATTACCACCTTGTTTCTGGAGAACAGCAATCCTTTGTGTATGTCATCTACTCAACGTAGAACCCAACGATGATGAATTGAGCGCTTGGTGCAAACTCCATGGATCTGAATTTGCTGGCAAACTCATTCCCTATGGTGCTCGTGTGAACTACAAGCCTCCGAAGACCAGAGAAGCAGGACAACTTCACAAGTTCGGACCTGACTCTATTCCAGGAGTGTTTGCAGGGTATCACATTGGTCCGGGGATGCATTGGTCAAGACAATACAAAGTATGGCCTCTGAGTGAATTCGTACATCAGAATCTTGGTGACGATGCTAGCAAACCCGAACACCGTCTTCTCAAACCTCATTTGACTGAAAAGGTCGAGATGGTCACTCCATTGACATTTCCATGCAAGCAAGAATATGAGAGGGTGAACACCACATTGGAAGGAATGAAAGAAAGACAAATCCTCGATGGCGATCCCTCCAAGGTGCCTCATGGAGATGACGGAGAACATGACCAAGATGAGGATGATGATGAGCTTGATGACGGAGACGACGGTGGACCTGGACCAAGTGGTGGAAAAGTTTCAAAGAAGCCTCTTGATGACTCCGAAGATATCTTCGACAAAGACAAAGATCCAGAAGAGATGACTCTCCAGGAATTGATCGACGCCCAACCAGACCATTGGAAGAAGGGCAAGGCTGGAGATGGGAAGATATACCTCAATGACGATGGTGAGAAGGTCAAGTTGAACGTCAAGGGTTACCCATACAAGATTGGAGATGACGGTAGACGAATGTTCAGAACGTCATTGCGTCCCAAAGGGACCTATTCTCCTGAAGAATGGCGCAAACTCTCTCAGTCTGACCGGAATACCATCCTCAAAGCCGAGAAGAAGAAGTTGGAGAAGAAAGAGGCCGATGACAAAGCCAAAAGATTGGTCGAGGAAAAGAAGAAGAAGGCGACGAAGAAGGAGAAGAAAGATTCAAAGAAAGACAAGGACGAGCCGAAGTCCAAGGGCGATGAAGGTGGTGATGAAAGTAAGAAGGATGACTCTCATTCAAAGCCAAAGAAATCCGATGCAGGTGTTGGTGAAGTTGTGAAGAACAAAGTTACCTTACCTATCACATGTACGAGTAAGTATCTTGATTTGTACGACATAGTCGATGATGACGATGTACATGGAAGACGATACATTGATTGTCGAAAAGTGAAGAGGAATGCTGATGCTAGTCCATGTTCCGATGCTTCTACTGATGTCCCGGACGACGAGGAATATCTCACTGAATGGGATGAGTGGTCGGAGGTCGAGAAAGGACGTGGCCCAAAAGCATCGTGGAGTGGTGAAGTTTGGAGCACATTGTCAGGTGAGATTTCGAGGTTTTCCATGGCTACGCCAGGAGAGTCGACAATGATCAAAAATGGCAAATGTGTTAACGTCAAGAACGTGAAGAACATAGCCACTGATGATGATGAATACATCCCTTTCCCAACTATGCCGTGTACTTCTGCATCAAATCAAAGTCACCGAACCAAGATACCATCAGGAGGCCTTGGAAGCAAACTTTTCAACGCAATGGTTTCACGACCTGTGGGCAGAGCCGAGATTGAGTCTAACCCAAAGGCCAAAGAGGCAATGCTCAAGGAGTGGAAAGGCCTTCGTGATCAAGAGGTATTCGACTTTACAATGGTTCGTGAATACGACGATGTTGTTGCAGAGGCCAAGAAGAACAAAAAGGAAGTACATATGGCCAGGGTCCATGGCATATGCGTGGAAAAGAATTACCAGCTGTCAGAAGACAATCCTGGACGAAAATTCAAGGGAAGAGGCGTTCTGCTAGGAAATCAGGTGAAGAATCAGCATTGGGAGGCAGCATTCTTCCAAGACTTGGGAAATTCCCCTGCTTCCTTCGAAGCCTCACGATGGGCAGATTTTTACGGATGTCTTCCTGGGCACTCCGTCAAGTTGGCAGATGCGATTCAGGCTTACATCCAGGCTAAGTTGAAGGGACCTTTGTGTTGGGTGGAGTTACCCACTGATGCATGGCCTCCGGAGATACAGTATTGGAAGTTCCGTCGCCCTGTCGTAAGACTCGACAAAGCCCTGTATGGACACCCTGATTCAGGCACGATGTGGGAACAACATTGTGACAAGAAAGTTCAAGAAATTGGTTTTAAGCCCATTGGAGAGGAATGGCCTTCTATGTATTTTCATGATGAGCTCAAATTGCTGTTGGTAATCTATGTGGATGACCTTAAGCTTGCTGGGCCCTCCGAAAATCTGGCCAAGGGTTGGGAAATGCTGCGCACTGTTCTGCGCATTGAACCCGAAACCGACTTGGGACTTTACTTAGGATGTGTTTTATCCCAAGGTGAGACCCAATTGCATAATGGTAAGAAAGTCAAGACCATAACTTATAACATGGAAGGATTGTTAAAGTTATCGGTGGAAAAGTATCTTGACATCATTGGTAAGGACACAAAATTGAAAAAGGTATCAACTCCAAGCCTTCCAGAGGAAACGAAAAGCAGCCCGTATCGAGCTCCTTCCGATGGAAAACGCAAAGTTGAGTGTCCTTGGTGTGCACATTCCTTCGATCCAGATATGCCTGCTCTCTCCGAGACTGGCAACTCATGTCCTGGCCAAGACAGTGAGAAGCTGAGCCGAGGGAATCTAGCTCCGCATGCAGCTAGTGTGCTTATGAAGCTGCTTTATGCAGCCCGCATTGCGCGGTTTGACCTGTTGAGATCCATCAATGCATTAGCACGTAATGTGACTAAATGGACGAAGGATGATGACGCCCGTCTTCATCACCTAATGTGTTATGTCAATTCCACATTGTCCCTCAAAATGATAGGATGGGTCGGAGACAAAATTGAAGATTTATCATTAGGACTATTTGCAGATGCGGATTTCGCTGGATGTGCCCAATCCTTGAGATCAACTTCAGGATCGCACTTACAAGTCCAAGGTAAGTTCACAAGATTCCCACTTGCTGGTGGAAGTAAGCGACAAGGGTGTGTTAGTCATTCTACCCCCGAAGCTGAAATTGTGGCTGCAGATACTGCACTTAGGACTCTAGGAATCCCCGCACTAAGTCTGTGGAAAGTCTTAGCCAAAGTTTTTCCTCAACTCCTGTTTCATGACGATAATCAAGGTATGATTGGTGTTGTCAGATCAGGACGGAATCCAACCATGCGTCATTTGGAGCGCACACATGGTATTTCCATTGCCTCCATGCATGAACATTTCCAAAAGGATCATTTTGTATTGATCTATGAAATTACAGCCAAAATGGCAGCAGATATCCATACTAAAGGGTTCAAGAATCCCATGGCATGGAAGAAAGCTTGTATGCTAATCAACTTGTTGGAACCTCAGGACTTGCAGAGCAAAGAAGTATTAGACATGTTGCAACCAAGCACCGATGTCGATATGACTACTCGCCAAGTTTTCCAATCCAAAACTGAGGACATTCCAAACTTCCCATACACGGAAACCCCTATTTTGCCAAAAGAAGTGTATAGGAAGGGTTTGACTAGTAAAGAGAAGCTACAATACTTGCCAGGTATGGATCCCATTTTTGTCGTCAAGCAACCGGTGTTTTATCGTCCTAAGCCACCCGGCTTGATCGTGCCGCCAGATGTATTGAGATCCACATGGGTTCTTCTCAATGGTGCCTGGACAAAGGTCGAACACCGTGCATCTCCACCAGAGCAGGCTATCAGATTTGATAAGTGGGTTGAACGAGCGTGTTTTCAGTACCATTCGCCTAACAAGCAGCCGTTGATCCCGGACACTGTTTCACAATCCGTTTCAACGACCTCAACCCACCGGGTGATGTCGTCAAAGCACGTGCATGCCCCGCCTGCCCACTCGAGCTCACTACGTGACTCGTGTGCGTCAAAACCACATGACCGTGTACAGCATCTGACCGATTCACCAATGCTGATGTTCTCGGTTGATGCCTTGTTTTTAGATGCACAGACATCACCGTCTCAACACCCGAAATCCATTCACCAGTGCCTTCAGCCAGCCACACGTGTGATCAATACGCTTATGCGCCTTGTTCATGGGGGGAGTGAGGGTGAAGGATGGCATTCGCACAGTGAAAAGGGGCACCCACAGTCCACTTCAACACCTGGCCTATGTCATATGCATCCGGAATTGGACATCAATGATAACATTCCGTTTGTAAATTCCACCCGAAAATCCCAAGTGTTAGGTAAGAAAAATGAAGATCATTGGCAGTGGGATGGGAAAGAGACATTGATCCGAATTCACAAAACGCCAAGAAGGCAAAACTTTGTACCACAGGATTGCGAAGACTGTCCCTGTGACCCTAGGATCATATGTGATGAGAGGGAAACTGAACAAAAGTTCAAAACTAATACTCGAGTGATCAAAGACATATGGAGATTCAAGGGCGACAATCATGAATCAACAAACAAGTTGAATGAATTTTGGACTGGAAAATCGACATTCAAGGTGCTCGCCAATGCTGAAGTGATCGATGGAGGTAAGAACTGTAAAGTGAGTCAGGGAGTAATCACGCTATGCATCAATTGCAATGACGTGAAGGCTATTCCCATCACTGATGTTTTTGTCCCCTATCAATATCATGTTGAAGTAGGCAAACATGAGGTTGACCATCCCAAAGTGTCGGTAATCCTTTGGAGAGAAAAGAAAAACAGAACTTTGGAATTTCAATTTTCCAAATCATCTTGTGACTTGATGACATCAAAGTATGCGAAGTTTTCCCTTGCAATCAATTTGATCGAAGTTCCTCAAGCAGTCCCATGCTTCGTCTTGTTATGTTCGGAAGAGAGAAACTGGTTTACGTTCTTGCAGAACAAAATGAAGGACGAAATGAAGTTTCATGTCGTGCCAATCACTGAAGATGACGACATGCTCTCTCCGTACGGAATCAGTAAAGCAAGGCGATGCCTTCGGACCAAACTTGATTCAATGTTCTTTGCAGGTCCATGTACAGGAGGTTCACCATGGAACCGAATCAACCGATGGGTGAGCGAAGCAACAACACAACTCATCGAAGCAAAGAAGCAGATCTTCTGGGCGATGTGGGAAGTGTTTGCATCAGTGCTAAGTGAACTTATCAACATGGGATCACCAGCCTTGCTTGAATTGCCTAGAGGTTGTGACTACTGGAAGGACCGTAGAATGACTGATCTTGTGGAAGGAACCGTATCTCATGAACACAAATTTGATGGATGCATGTATGGCTTGAAATCACAGTTCCAAGAGACTCCCAAACCGATCAAGAAACCTTGGAAGATTGTTACGTGGGGGGTGTCTTTTCCGAAGCTTCATAGAAGATGTGATCGCCGTCATGACCATGCTGAATGTGCCGGTAGGGAAACTCGCATTACTCAAGTTTACACTAAGTGGATAGCCAAAATCATCATGAATGGAATCAATGATCATGTAATCAGAAATAGTCCATTTGTGAACGTCAAAGTGATGAAACGTTGGAAGCCGCTTGCATGTGATGACCAACTGAAAGCTGAAATGTCTCGTGATTCCGAGAATGTCCGCAGTCACCCAATCAAGTCGGTGGCAACATCCGTTTGTGCTACTCGAGAGCTCGACGCCATTGATCTTTCGTTCGAGCGATCGCTACTGCACTGGTGCTTTTCGAGATTGACATCAACTTCGATTCATCCTTCGTGGCACTTTTCATTTTCGTGTCGACCGCTTTCTGAATTCGACTCCGATTGGTTGTTACGAGACCTACGGTTCGTACAACTATTTTCGCTGCTCGGACAGTTGTCACGAGACCTACGGTCCGTGCGACTTTATTCTGTACAAAGCGGGATGGCCGAAACCCATGATCTGAACTCAGTAGGGCAATTCGCCGGAAGCCGAATCACCGTTGCATTACGAGTGCTGAAGGGATTGTCTGAAGGAACCATTGCAGCCAAGACTCCATCACCATTCCGAGACACCCGAGGTTCAAATTTTCGACTGATCTCAGATGAGGACACAGCCAACCAATGGATTAGGTTTGGTATGCCGCCTGCAGTTGTCTACTCAGCATACTTTGCGAACTCCAGACACACCAGTGAAGCCACTGCACAAGCCCTGGAGGTAGCCTACAAGTTGTTGCAGAGAGCGCAGGACATCGAGAAGGGGTGTTCAGGATGGGAGTTTTTGTCAAAAGGGTCGAGATTCGTGAAGGTCTTTGCCAGCAGATGCCCATATGATGATGCAACTGTGGGACGCTTCATGGACAAAGAGATCTATGACAGACTTGATGAGCTCTGGATCGTATTGTCCAAAGGACATTTTCCCGAACCTTTTGATGATCAAGCCACTGCAGCAGAAACTGAGGCGAAGATCCGAAGCATGAAACAAATTTATCGAGGAACACCATCATTCAACACAGATCCGAGTGCAACATCGTGGTTAGCTGTGACAAGGACCGCCGAATACTTCAAAGTCATGGACGAGTTGACCAAGGTGAATCCGAAGTCTCCTTCTGACAATGATAGCTATTTGACGGCAATGAAACACATGGTTGAGATCCAGATGAGGCACCTAGGGCATGCATTGAGGTATCACAACGAGCAGAACCCATCGGATCAGATCATCTTGCAGGATGTGATGAAGGATGTGGTCGCTTTCGAAACCAACCAACCGAAAGGGAGGAGTGCAGCCCAGAACCATTTCTTATGTTTGTTGGCCCTCGGCACGACACTCGAAAGACACAAGACCAGCGCCCGAGGAGATGGAAACTTGTCGAGAGTAGCAGAACTGTCCGAGATCCAGTTCTCGATCCTCAAGGTCTTTGACATTCCCCAGGGAATCCTGACTGGGCATGGATACAATGTCTCGATTGCCGATGAAGGGGCCAGATATACCGAGAAAGAAAGACGTCATGCTTGCCACAGTTCCCTCAAAGATTTTACAACATCAATGACCGATACTCAAACTGGAACAGGTGGCAACATGCACAATTTCGACAACTGGGATATCCCCCTGAACTTCAAAGATGGACGAAGACCCGACGAAGTCGACTTCTGGAACAATGAGGAGCCTTCATGGGTGAATGATGACACATCAACTGGACCTAGCGCCCAGAGTACATCCGCTCCTACGGAGGGATCACAACCAAAGGCATCACAACAATCACAAAGTTCGAACATTCAACCGAAGAAGATGCCAAGGTC
>CAMXCT020000301.1:0-209326 GCA_947184155.2 Cladocopium goreaui | reverse complement strand
TCACAAGTATGGAACCAATTTGGTCTGGAAACAGTATTTGAGAAGATTGACATTTCATGCTGCACTGTCTTTCAACATGCTGACAGAAGGTCAACTTGATTCCCACATGATCAATGAGAATGACTACGAATGGCTGAAGCTCTACCACTACATCATCACGACCACAGAGTTTGTCAGGTGCAAAGGATATCCAGTGACGGAGGTCCTAGCTATGTTGACATTGGGCATTGAAGATACGGTAGAGGGCGAGATTCGAGTCAAGCTCAAGAAGTTGGGAAACAAGATTGGACAGTACATCATCGGGAAACCTTGGTTAGACAAATGGGATGAATTGGGAGGACAAGTGATAAACAACAAAGCTCTCATCTTGACGGATTTGACTTACCAAACGAGATCTAGCTCGAGAATCATCAATGACATTGAAGCTGGGCTCGACAACATGGGTCTTTCATCCATCAAGGTGTACCAACTTCCCTATGAATCTCTGGAGAAGCCCGAGGATTTCTTGAAACTGGCAACGAATGCGTTGACTTTCCTACGAACCAACGCCAATGCGTTCTCAAGTGCCACTGTTCACATTTGGATTTCATTTGCAGCACTATTCAGAGGACAAAATCGCATGCTGATGCCAAATGCAGACTTCATCACCAAATTGGCGGAGATCATCACAGAGATCAGCCAAGCAGCACATCTTCCAATTTTCGTCAACATTCTGAAAGATGCCCGGTTTCTTGGGTCCCAATCTTCGATTGTATCCATGGCCGAGGAGCTTGCAAGAATCTTGAAGGAGAAGGGCATTATTCACTCCACCAATGGAAGATTCTGGAAACAGATATATGCTTGTGGACGTGAGCCTTTCTATTGGAAAGAAGGTGAAGGCAAGGAAGTCATTTGGGCTATGCTTGAAAAGTCACTGATGCGACAAAAGGTCTTCTTACATTGTGCAATGGATCACGATACAGTCCATGACCTGAATGAAGAATGCGTCCATGTGAAGAACACCGGATTTGATATTGAAACCATCAAACGATGCACAGAACATCCACGAATTGTTCCCAGCATTCGTGCTGGAGAAATCACAGATGCTCAAGCTGGATCAGCAAACATCATTGGAGGAATGAAGCGCATGAAAGATGCAGTCCAGAGGAGAGCATGGTCAGACATCCGACGAGGAGTATTTACCCCGGAGCCCCTGACAGATGTGGATGAGCATTGGGTCGAAGTAACCGAAGATTCCGAATTGATGTGCGATGTGTGCAAAGGATTTCATAAGAATGATTCGAGATTGAATACCTGCACTGAGAACCGCACAAGATGCCTGAATTGCGCAAGCAACTGGACGAGAGCGGCAATCTACGGAACTGAAGACATTGGGATGGATGAATTTTCACAGGATGCAAGGGTAGCTGCAAGATTGCTCAACATCTACAATGAGTGCGTTGACTGGAGAGAAATGGAAGCCGAGAAGGACCTCCGTGGATTCCTGGTCACTGCGACACTTGCAATGCTTTCAGGATACAGGACAACAAGCGATGTGCTCAAACAGGTATCACATCGAGGTGCCATCCGAATGCCTGCATACATGGTGAAAGGGAAATGCAGACGAGACCTGTTACCCCAGTTCACTGTACAACGTGAAACACGAACAGAGGATTGCGGAGGCGGAATGCACCGAATGCGATGGTTTTACAGACTGCTTTGGGATGGTGGAAACGTCGCTTATCATGACTACATGAAGACCGTGCTGACCAAGGAGGAGATCGCATCAATGCTCAATCCAGCCGCAACAGCTGAGTATGTCGGCGACATTTTCGAATTCTGGCTTGGAATGCTTGACCTGGGTATTCAATTCCCTACTATGTTTGGTGGATGGGGGGCGAACCTTGACAGTTGCCTCGCAGGACTGGAAGAGTCGTTCTGGCTATTCAGCAGTTCATGTCGACCTACCGACACCATCAACACAAAGCGAAACCGATCCAGGAAAGCATACATCCCGCCGGTCGAGAACGACATGGTGACAACAGTCTTGAAAGAAGCGGGAATCTTTCGACCTACTCCTGCAGAAGAAGATCACCAGAATGCCGGTGCTCCCGGAAGCCAACTACGATGACCACCCTGAAATGATTGAGGTCTCATCAAGCGATGAGGAGGAGGATGAAGTTGGCGAACCTGATGAGGAGACCACGACGCCTACGGCGCGGGGCCCTCGAGCAGAACAGACTTCAGGAGAAACCGATGCCGGAGCCGGTGACATCGAGATTGAGGAGGAGGAAGATGACATGGGGGGACAACCTTCGGAAGCAAAGAAGCGCCGAACTGAGGTGCGGAACATCCGTGATCGATTTGAGAAGCTGATTGCAGATGCATCGAGTGTTCAATATTGTTTCATTTGTGGTGGAATGCATGACATTGATGAATGTACCACACCAGATGACGAGAACATGAAGGACACCCTATGGCGCATGAGGTTGATCATGGATCAGAAGTCCAAATCCCCATCATCATCGGAAAGATCCAAAGCTGCGACCAGAGGCAGAAAAGACAAGCTCCCAAAGAACGTCATGCCACGAGGAAAGCGTTGGGGAAGAACCAGATTCACTGAGAAAGAAGAAGTGACCAAGTGCTTCTACAGTCAGTCAGCCTTTATGTACGACATTGGTGATCGTGAAGAAGGAGGACAATACTTAGTGAATGGTGTCGAAGTCAACCCAATTAGCCGAGGCGTGAAGAATCGTCATGAGCTTGATATGCTGATCGAACGTGCGGCTGAGGAATCCCCGCCTGTTTTGCCGACCATTGAAGAGCTGAACGCTTGGAACCCCATTGACCATGATGAATATGTGAAATGGCTTATTGAAGAAAGAAAACAACGTGGAGACAACTGGAATTTCAAGTACATCCAACCATTCACACATGGCCACAACATTGGCACACTTCAACTTGCTCGCATCAATGGAGAAGAATATCTTGGGATGGGCTGGTGTAAGGTACATCGATATGGCGAGAATGAGTGGATGGGCAACAAGTGGGAAAATCCGCAATGGATAGTTGAATTGTCGAAAAGATTCAATGCAGCGCTACGCCACTCCGTGGGTTGCGTCAAAGACAATCGAAATCACCGTGGACTACCATGCGATGAAGCAGGTTGGGTCAATGTCGAGTCGATCTTGAAGTACGACAACATTTGGAGAGACCAACATACATTGGCTGGAACGACCTACGTCAACTACCCGATACTTGTTGAGAGGTGGAACAATTTCCAGAGAGTGATCTTCACTGAGTACAAGCAAACGAAAAGAATCCGAGCTCAAGTGCTAGGACTCAAGGTCACAAAAGGTGAGTTGGAATACGTCATGAACAACTTCAATGATGGATTGACCTCGAGACTTGAACGACACACACTGAGGTTGGAGATCGGCACAGCAGATCGAGAGATTTGGCTTTGGCCGGTGGCAATCCGTGCCCCTATGGCACATTCAAGAGTTCAAGGCGGTGTGCACATCGAAGACAAGAAGACTTCCTATCAGATGAACCCTGGAGTAGGATACACTCTTGGAGGAGGATTTCGCTGCACCACTTTTGACAACATCGCTCAAATCTTCAGAGAAGGACTACGTCCCGGAGGAGGAGGCGACCGCATCAATACGTTCTTCGTGCCATTTGCACCGTGGGACGTGCGAAGTCAGACGGTGCTGAGATTCAGGAAGATCGAACAAACTGATCTTGTCTACATCTACATCACGTACGATTCCATCGCCAAGTTCTCCCCCCGGTTATCGGCAGACGGACACATTTTGGTCCAAGAAACAATTCCATTCGAATCATTCGATGCAGTTTGGTATTACGATTGGAAGGAAAAGGACTACTACCGTCTCATGATCACAAAGGGAAGAGATCAACTTGTACTTTCCGTGCAAGGAGCAAGGAGGGTGGCCACCATTGAACGATTTGACAAACTCATTGGGAACATTGTGCCTGATGAATCATCACCCGATCTGAGTGAACTTCGAAAGCTTGTCGATATCAAGACCGGTCACTTCAGTCATGCTCACAGATTGTTCCCTGGACATCCGGATTGGAATGATGCGATATCATTATTAGCAGTCACTCATCATCCCAGCAAGGAGGACCATCGACTATGCCCCGCATGTCTGATGGAGACCCCTGCACCACTATCGATTTGTGTGATGTGCAAAGGATTTTTGGTAAGTCATGGATGGAGGAAGCGAATCAAGATCACCGTGGCTACAGTACCAAGTGCCGAATCGCATCATCGAGAAGAAGATCTCAAAGACCATGTCAAGAAAGCATGGGAGGAGGTGAAGATCGATTTGACAGGTGAAGGTGACGATGACGAGTTGATGCAAGATGATGATGATGTCACCATGAAGAGTCCAGAACAAGAACCTCAACCAGAAGAAGGAGATGATGACCAAGCCTCGAAGAAGGGCGACATCAATGATGAGAAAAGAGACTTCAGAGAACAAGATGAGGTCGACAAGTTTCTCAATCAGGAAGGAAAACCGACCGACGAGAATGACGATGAAGAGATCACGGTCGATGAAATCAACATTGAGGAGTATGAGGCTGGAGAAGCTCATGATGCAGTGATTGAGTACCCCAAATGGATGAAGAGGATTGAGTTTGGATCAAAGGTCCTACCAATCGAGCCTTGCACAATTGGAGATGCTCAGCCGGAGCTCATCAAAATCCTCCTGTTGCAGATTGGATTACATATCGTCAGGATCTACAGACTATTCCAACGGAACTTCTGTGGAGACATCGAGACGGCATGGAAACACTTTCAACAGAACCAGAAATTCAGGATGGACCTGGACTCAAGAGTGCCTTACTTAGGCGAGGATGAAAATGGTGAACTCATTGAACCAACTGCACAACAGATGAAAGAGCTCTACAAAGAGATCGGCCGACCGAAACAAAAGGACGACATCGGGGAAGAGGGATTCGTCAATGCATATTATGGGGCAGTGGTACTCAAGCGACTTCTCATATATACCCTTGAATGTGGCTACACGTATGATGACTTGCAAAATATTTTCTTCGATGAAGAGATGAAGAAGCTGTCGAAACGTGACACAACAATGGATGAGATGAGAAAGACCACAGCGGCCCGCGAAGCCCTTGACCGACAAGACGTCATGGTCAGAAGAATCATTGCAGGAGCATATAGGGTGAATGCTGTTTATTTCTTCAGGAACGTCGACTTTCAAGACACAATCACACTGAACCCAGTTGACATTGTGTGTGCTCTTCGTCCCGCACTTCGAAGAATATCACTTTTACACCTGATCCTTCAAAATGGCCGACAATTGCCACGACCTCTACTCCAGAAGCTGTATGATGCAATCGATGACTACCCTAAGTCTCGAAAGCTAGTAATTTTACTAATTCGGTAATTTTACTAATCCAGAAGATTTTACGTAAAATTTTTGTTGATTTTTGCAAAATTAGTAAAATGTTAAAAAAAGGAAAAGTGCATCAAAAGTGCATCAAAAATGCATCAAAAATGTGCCAGAAGATGTGTGATAGGTTTTCGAATTTCCTTGAATTTGATATAAGAAGCAGAATGAATATGCAAATATTGTTGAGGAATGTGAAGAAATTAGCATGTGGAACCTGCATAAGGATATGTCCTTTGCCGCAAAACGAAAACATTCTGAAAGAAAGATAGACGGTCAATTCCTGATAGCTTGCATTGGGGTGTGAAAAAAATAAGTGCTGCTGCTGTTCGCTGAGGTTGGCTTTACATTAAAACAGATCCAAGAAACTTTTCTGCATAAAGACTTTACTTGAAAATGTTGACACTGCACTTTACTTGAGGCTGCATCCAATAAACTTTACTTGAGACTGCTGTAAGTGAACTTTACTTGAGACTGCATCCAATGAACTTTACTTCAGACTGCATCCAATGAACTTTACTTGAGACTGCTGTAAGTGAACTTTACTTGAGACTGCATCCAATGAACTTTGCTTGAGCCTGCTGTCAGTGCACTTTACTTGAGACCGCATCCAATGAACTAGACTTGAGACTGTTGTGACCGCACTTTACTTGAGCCTTTTGTCAGTGAACTTTACTTGAGCCTGCTGTCAGTGAACTTTACTTGAGACTGCTGTAAGTGAACTTTACTTGAGACTGCATCCAATGAACTTTACTTCAGACTCCATCCAATGAACTTTACTTGAGACTGCATCCAATGAACTTTACTTGAGACTGCATCCGATGAACTTTACTTGAGCCTGCTGTCAGTGAACTTTACTTGAGACTGTTGTCAGTGCACTTTACTTGAGCCTGTTGTCAGTGAACTTTACTTGAGACTGCTGTCAGTGAACTTTACTCGAGACTGCATCCAATGAACTTTGCTTGAGGCTGCATCCAATAAACTTTACATGAGGCTGCATCCAATGAACTTTACTCGGGCCTGTTGCCAGTGAGCTTTACTTGAGACTGTTGTCAGTGAACTTTACTGAGGTTGCTATCATTGCACTTTGCACCTTACTTGAGACTGCACTGAATGAGTTTTACTTCAAACTCAATGCATGCAATCTCTTTTTGAGAGAGAACCTTATCATCTTTTATTTTTTCCAAGAAAAATGCCATAAATTCTTGACGCGCTTTTGACGCACTTTTGACGCACTTTTGACGCACTTTTGGCGCACTTTTGACGCACTTTTGACGCACTTTTGATGCACTTTTAAAAAGCGCATCAAAAGTGCATCAAAAAGCGGTAAAAGTGCATCAAAAGTGCATCAAAAGTGCATCACTTTTGAAAGTGCATCAAAAGTGCATCAAAAGTGCATCAAAAGTGCATCAAAAGTGCGCCAAAAGTGCATCAAAAGTGCATCAAAAGTGCATCAAAAGTGCATCAAAAGTGCATCAAAAGTGCACCAAAAGTGCATCAAAAGTGCGCCAAAAGTGCATCAAAAGTGCACCAAAAGCATCAGAAGTGCATTGCATTTTTGACCGTGTTCAAGCATTTTTCTGAAAAAACTTTGGACACATGTGAAAAAATATTCATATGGAATTGAAAGTGGAGTAAGGGTCTCACTAAGACTTCTTGGATGTATCTTTTCAAGCCAGCCAAAGGTTTACCAGGATTTCATCCAGACCTTCTCCAAATTGTATGAGAAAAAAAGCACCGCAAGAGTCTATGAGCTCCCTTTTAAATTTAGCTTTGAAAAAGACATGTCTTCAGTCCCCATGGACACTTGTTTTATGTAAGTTGATCAAGTTTTGTAGCAAACAAACCTGATCCAATAAAATTTGGTTCACTTTCCTTGCCTGGGAAAAATGATAAGATGTGGTTATTATTGCTTTGATATTTCACCTAGTCTCATTTACCCAAAAATTTATCTAGACTTTCTTTTTCAAATGTAAATGCTTTGCAATGACTTCTTAAAGTCAAGATCCAATGTAAATTCCTTTTGTGGATTCACCTATTATTATGTAAATCCAGTTTATATGTTTATATAGATATATAGATATAGATATAGATGTACACGATTTCACATAACATCTCAAAAGAACTCTCAGGTAAAGTCCCAAGAAAGTATCAAGAACTCCTCATATAAAATCGCAAGTAAAGTCTCCAATACAAACTCATGTAAAGTCATTCCTCAACACATAAGTGCAGTTTCTTCTACAGTAACAACAACATATCGATTGAAATCCTCCACTGGAAACACCCCACTCATAACCAAATCATCGCAAACCACAATCAGACACATCACAAAAAATATCAGAATTCCTAAGAAAAACATTAGAAAAAAAACGCAATTTTCACAATTTTTGAAAGCATGCAAAATTTTACTAACGTTAGTAAAATCATTTACTAACATTAGTAAAATTTTACTAACGTTAGTAAATTTTACTAACGATAGTAAAATTTTACGTAAAATAACGTTAGTAAAACAGTCGATTTTACGTAAAATTCAGGGCGAGTAAAATTACTAACTTTCGAGACTTAGGGTACAACCACATCAAGCAGCGGGACGATCAACGACCAAGGTGGGGCATCCACATGTCTGACGCCCACATACTTGCGATTGCTGATACCCCGACTCCTGCTGATCGTGAACGTGCTAACCCGGTCGCTGGCAAATCGAAAGCAGCCCCTAAGGCGGCACCAGCACTGGGCAGAGTGTCAAAAGCGAAAGCATCATCGTCAGCAACATGGAGAACCGTCGAAGCCGCTCCTCCGCCAAAACAAGCTCCAGTAACCCCGCCGCAGAAAGGTGGAAAAGACCAAGGAAAAGGTGGAAGATCTTATTCGCACCGTGGTGGAGACTGGAACCAACAGGGATACTATGGATGGGGATATAGATGATAAATCGATATGACCTCTGCATAGGTCCTGATTGAACCTGGCGATGCGAGGATGCAATCATTGCTCGAGATTTACCTCTACTTCATTTCGAATGATTTCTGAGAGGACTCTGAGCCGGCTAATTTAGAACCACACATTTTTTTTTGAACATCATTGCACGAGACGCTGAGTTTCTACAGCGGTCTACATCTCAACCGACGAAGGAACGGGAAGGTAAACTTCTAGTTCCATAGTCATCTTTGTGTATGATTTTTTAAATTCACATGCTTGAGTGGGACTCCATGCTGGCTACGCCACATCGGATGAACCTCAATGCTTGACACCGACTACGTCGTGTCAACATGCACGTGAACAGAACCTTTATCTTTTGATAGAGATCGTAGCAAGCCGCCATGTAGATTTGAAGTTCTGAACGGACTTTAGCTCTCCATAATTCAATAAATGAACAGCTGCAAGTGTAGTGGATCAATTTGAGGAACACTCCTTTGCGCGTAGCCAACAAAGTTGGCTATGCGTGGGGGGTGCGAATAGAGTGTAGGCTACGTACCGTTGTGCATTCACATACAATTCAATACTCTAGGATCCATTGCCAAGGGGGTATATCAAATCGCCCCTTTGGCTCAAGACCCACTGCAGCACCAGAACAAAGAACTGCTATGCAGAAGCCGCCACCCGTGTGACGTCATCATTGAAGTATCTACTTCAAGACCAAGTATCAGAATATAATCGGATAGACAACCTCCGATTCACAATCTATCTATCTATCTACCTATCTATCTATCTATCTATCTATCTATCTATCTATCTATCTATCTATCTATCTATCTATCTATCTATCTATCTATCTATCTATCTATCTATCTACTATCTATCTATCTGGGGAGTAAACAGACTGACTGAAGGGTAGGCCACTTGGCGATTTTTGCTCGTTTAGCTTTGGGATTTCCTAGCCAACCACATCTATCTATCTATCTATCTATCTATCTATCTATCTATCTATCTATCTATCTATCTATCTATCTATCTATCTATCTATCTATCTATCTATCTATCTATCTATCTATCTATATTTTTCTCAAATTATGTATATAATGTGCATATATATATATAATATTATTGTATGTGTTATTGTTACTATTGTTATTATTATTATCTTTATCATCATTATTATATACATATACGCATTATATACATATACATATGCATATACATATTTTCCCCAGCCCTGTACCCCAGTTCCCCGGGAAACCACTTCGCTACACGTTTGCGAATCAGGCGATGGCAAGCAATACGCACATCCACACGTTGTCATTGGTGAACTCCAATCTACACAAGGTGAAACGATTTCGTCGCATCTGGGATTATGGTGGGATTGTGGTACTTGATGGGGCAAACGACGCGGATACGTCGTTTATATCTCATATAGTGGGGATATTCCATATATAAGTGGGGGTTTGTCACCCATTTACTACCCTTTGGTAAACTAACAAAACTAATTATGGAATATCACCATTTTTAATGGGACAACTCACTATAAATGGCCATTTTCAATAGTTTTTTGTATGTTTACCAGAGGGTAAGTGGGGCCCCCGGGGCCCCAAGTAGCTTAGCCGGTTCGCCGTCGAAGATCTCTCCTAGCAGCCGGTATGGGTCCCATAATTTTAGAGCCAGGGGACCACCGAGTCTTGACTAATCAGGAAGGGGCCCCCTAGTTACCCTCTGGTAAAAAAAATGGTGATCCAACTACCCATCCAGTTGGGGATGATATAATCCTATTGTTCCCATATAACCACCATATACCCTCTGGTAAACATACAAAAAACCATTGAGCATGGTCATAGAAATAGTGGATTTACCCATCAATAGCATGGTGATTGTCCAGTTCGTTATGTAATCGTTTACCAGAGAGTATAAGTTGGTTTATAGACCTTTTTAAACCATATAGTCAATATAGTTATAGTTATATGCCCTAACCCAATAGTTAACCTAGTTATAAGTCAGCTTAGCTAAGTATGGGGCCCCTTCCTGTACTAAGCATCCATTTTGGGAGTACCTGATTTTGACCCATACCCATGTCACCAATGATATAAGAGAAAATGGGTGTGATTCAATCTATCTCTACAGGAAGGGCGATAGATATAGCCATCATAAATCCTAGTTCTTATACTTATGAACCAAGTTAGCTGACGAACTGGGGTCCCTTCCTGTAATTCACAATAATCATTGCCGTTGTACTTCACCGCTGGAAGCCCCGAATCAGATATTCGATTCTCTTCACAGGGAAATTCCAATGAATAGTAAACTGGTGTCACCAAATCCCCAAACCCTTCCTAAGATGATGACCAACATCTGTGTATATGATCCCGTATCTCGTGATCACGGATACATATGGAGACCATCACCATCTCGTGGGGGTGGAAGGGGGGCCACCAAATAATGGGCCATATATGCATGTATATATATATTATACCTAGACGCTCCAAAGTACCTAGAAAAATAAGTAAACATCCTAAAGCTGGTTGGTGGTTTCAAACATTTTTTTTTCCATAATATTTCCATTTCATATATGGGATGTCATCCTTTCCATTGACGAAGTCCATCATTTTTCAGAGGGGGTAGGTCAACCACCAAGCAGAAAGTGGAGTTTCAGGGCCCTGAGATCCACTGCTTGTGGTGCCCTCTGTTTGCCTAACGGCCCTCGGGTTTTTAAGATCCAAAAAGTATAGGGATACGTCTACCCGGCCTGGTTATGTCAAGCCATAGCTATTGAAGTCATGGCCCAGTCGAAATAGTTGATGAATCCCCTAATTAAACATGGTGATTTTCCAGTTCGTTATGTAAACGTTTACCAGAGGGTATATACTGTAATAGAAATTCAATCGTTATTATGGAGCACCCCCTTCCATTCATGATTTTTTGCATCCCATTTCTTGATAACTAAGTCCCTATGTGTGCAGCTAAATCATCACTGATTGGTGGTTTGGAACATTTTTTATTTTTCCATATATTGGGAATAATCATCCCAACTGACTTTCATATTTTTCAGAGGGGTTAGTATACCACCAACCAGATCATATTTTCAGCAAAGTTCCCATTTTCGATGCGAAGATATTTTTTGTCGGGTGGTTTCACGACACCATCTTGGATGATTTTTCATCAGTTAAATCCATCAGTATTTCATTGTTAAGTCAGAATTTCTGATGGATTAAGGCCGTTTGCCAATTATCAATGGTTATAACTGGTTATTTCTCTGTGATTCTACATTCCATGAATGGGGTTTTCTAAGTACTTATAACTGGTATTTTGGGCCATAACTGTGCTGTTGTTTTTGTGGCTAAGTCGCCATATTCTTTCCATTTCGGTCTCAGGCGGAGGGCAGCGTTTTAGCAGCCTCTCTTGCTCAGCGACTCGGTGTCACGAGCGGAGCGAAGACCCTGAGAATGGGAGAAAGGAACCATTTCACAGTATAATGTGGTAAACCCAACTATATATATATAATTATATATATACACATAATGGAACTATAATTCGGTTTAATGAATATGTATGATTATTTAAGAAAGAAACCAATGTCTATGGACTTCATGCAAACGAACTTCGACTTGCACAGCGTTCACAATTCAATTTGGCCCTGGTGACCCTGATTTTGAGCATTTTGGAGAAGGTGACCAACATCAAGATCTTTGACATAAGCACTAGAGCACTGGCTTGGATAGAAATTTCCTCAAAGGCCTCCATTTCTGACTTACCCTCTGGTTATGGCTGACATAACCATGGGAAATGGCCCATTTATAGATGGTTTACCTATTAAAAATGGTGATTTTCCATGGCGAACTGTTCATCTCAAACTTCGGGAAGGACTTGGTGCCGTGCTGGAAGACTCCATCAAATCATGCCGGAGAACATGTCGCTATACTTGGTGGTTCAACCCACTTCCTAAGTCGGTTAGTTCGCCCTAGTTATTTCAGTGGATGAATACCCTACTTGTCCCACTTGATGATAAGCAGGTTATAACCCACTTAGGATCCGTGGCTAGTTGACCACCAAGTACTACAGGAGATTTAACCTTTTGCCGTGGGCCATTTCAGAGAAGGTCGGCAACAGTTGCCTATTTTGTACGGGGTAATGCGCTCATCCTTGTAGGAGGTGTCACATGTTGTCACTATAGTTATGGCCGTTTACTAATTATAAATTGTTATACCTGGTTATTTCTATGCGAAGTCCATAAATGGGGTTATATATAAGTACTTATAATTGGTAAAGGGCCATAACTGTATGGGATGTGTGATTGCTGGTGAGTTATCGCATCGGTGTAATTGCTTTTATTGTTGGGTTTACCACATGATATAAAACTTCAGAATATGTTTGTGTATACATATATATATATATGTATGTATAATGTAGTAAACACAATAACAAACGTGGATGGTTTGTTGGGTTTACCACATTATGAGAATCGGCCAAAGTGACATGCAAAGAAACATGTATGATTGCATCAGAAGTATATAAATTTCACAATTCTAGTTGATATTTGGTAAAACAGCTGATATACATAATATTCCACACATGGAATTTCAATGTTGGACAGACCCTGAACATAACCCATGTTCAGCTTCGAAAGTGGTTTTCTAACCCCCGACTCAACTCCAAGGTTGTCATGCCATGCGTGAACCGAACTTTTTTGGGGAGATGGAGTCAATGTGGGTGCCCGCAACCGTAAATGGGTTTATAAGCCTATCTACTACAGATATTTGCCACAAAGCATAGTTTAACTTAGTTAGAAAGTAACTTATGAAGCAACGTCCAAGGTGCTTCTTTAACAGTGGTTGAATCTCAGGAAATAGGTGAAGATCACCACTTCGATTCCCAGGGATGCATCTCAAAATGGACACCCCATTTTCAGCGAAATTTTGGGCATTCCCAGGGATGTCAGAAACATATATCTGGTTGGTGCTTTGGAACATGAATTTCATGACTTTCCATTCATTTGGGAATTTCATCATCCCAACTGACGAACTTATATTTTTCAGAGGGGTAGGTCAACCACCAACCAGTACATAACAATATGATCTGGATGAATTTGATCATGACCTCAATGTGGCATCAGTGGAATGATGATGAAGTGAATCATCCATGTTCTTATTTCAGTTATTTCCCTAGCTCATCCCCTTAGCTGCAGGGGTGGGGTAGTGGCCCGCTATTTCCAGGTTAGTGAAGTCTTGTAATTCAGCCAGTAATATAAATTCTGGATGGATATCAGCAATAATTCAGCACTCCTTCGAAAACAGCTCGGATGTCCTGGTCGAATTGGATGGTCAGAAAATGTCAGGGAATTCACAGGAGCCCCGATCAATTTGAGGGTATTTTTGCCATGACTTCAACTGCAGACTTGCACAGACAAATCCCTTGATTGAGGCTGTCTATTATCTATATATATATACAGTTATACATATTGTATGTACATGTTTCCGCATTGTCGGTTATATTCCCATTTTTTCCATTATATTTCCCTTATATCTTTATGATATATTCCTATTGGAGTCCCAATTGTGCGTTGCCGCACAGGAACAACAGTGTTGTTCATGTGAACGTGGAGTCCGCAGCCTCAGTCGAACTGGCGAAGCGGTTTGTTTTGAGGCGTTGAAGAAGTCTTCAAGTGTAGCTAGTGATCGGATGATGATCTCTTTTTGTAGAGTTCGAGAAGCCAACATCGAAATGGACTCTCCACATGTTTGATTGCGACAAAAAATCATAGCTTGGAGCGTGGCTTACTTGAAGATTTACAGATAGATTGACAGTAAATCCAATCTGTTCCCAATTTGGTTTATATAAATATCAGTAAATCATAGTCTTCCTCAAAGATTTACATTGGTAGTTCCCCCGTTCTCAGTTTGAAAAATGTCATGACTTGGGTCATCCAGCGCCAGGAACAATTGTTTGGACTCGGCCTCGGTGAAGGATTTTGTCCGGAAACTTCAGCGGGAGATGTGGCACGACAAGGGGAAAGCTAGGTCAATCTTGGATGGGTAGAAACTAAGCCGTTTATCAATTATAAATGGTGAAATCACTGGTTATAAATGGGATTATATATTCATATATGTTCCATAAATGGGGTATACGTACTGAATGGTGAAATAACTGGTTATTTCCATGGGATTATACATTCCATATATGGAGTTTTAAGATGTTATAAGTACTTTTAACTGGTAAAAGGTAGAAACCAAGGCCTTTAGTCTTTTGGTATCGGATTAGTATGATTTTTCAAGATTGGCAATGGAATATGGAACGATGAAGAAGGGTGGTAAACCTATCATTTTGATAAACTATCCCAAAAATCATCATTTTTTATGGGTGGTATAAACGTTCTCCAAATGGTAGGTTTATATAATTGTGTTGCCCACATTAGTGTGAAAGCGTGTGAATGGTGATATTTTCACCTTATCTTAACTTATTATCCAGCAACCCAAGGGAAATTTCATGTTTTGGTGATATATTCCAACCTTATTGACCTTATCTGATTGGTGGTTTGGAACATGAATTTTATTTTTCCATATATTGGGAATTTCATCATCCCATCTTATTTTTTTAAAATGTATCTATATATAGATATCACACATCACACTTAGCCTCGTTCTTTGCAGCAACATATCTATCTTCAAAGCCGCCAAGTTCCTCGTCAACTTGGGATCCGCCACCACCTGGGGATGGTTGGTTCCGACCATCGATAAACCCTGGGGACCAATTAGTATTAGGATTTAACCACCAATCATCAACAAAATGGGGATATAGATTGGGATTGAACTATAAATTTTAATACATGTATCTGGGTAAATTTCATCACGACCGAACCCTGTTCTCTCGAACCCTGGAATCATGGTTAGGATTCGGGGAATCATCCCCTTTTATGGCCGCAAGATTCAGGTTAGTGAAATATTATAATTTACCCAGAATGGTTGTTTATCAATGGCTATCATGATTTTCCCATCCATGGTATTAGTAAACATGTGGGTTTACTACCTTTGTTTAGTAATGTGGTCCACCCAATTTCATAGACCATTCTCTCAACATTGCCATAAATCGGGTGGTAAACAGCGTCCAAAAATTGGATGTTTATCTGGTTGCTGGTTTGGAACATTTTTTATTTTCCATAATATATGGGATAATCCTTCCCATTGACTAATATTTTTCAAGATGGTTAAAACCACCAACCAGTTATAATTGGGTTTACCCAATAATTCCCTTAGCACTTCGCAGACTGCCCATGATTTGGGGATTTGACCCAAGAAAATCTGTTGCTTGCACCAAGAACATCACTTTCGCCAACATGATGCGAAACAGGATTTTTCGGCGTGGCGGTTACCAGCAAAAGTGATCCTGTTTTGCCTTTTGGAGTGTACAGTTACTTACTTGTGCTACACGTAGGGAATTTTCGGGAATGATCCACTGGCTAACTATCAATAATCCTACTCCCACAGCAACCCATCCATTCCCTACGTTTAGCACCAGTAAGCCAAATATTCGGATTATCAGCATGTTATAGTTGATTTACCCATTGAAAATGGTGATGTTCCATAGTTTTTTGTAGGTTTACCAGAGGGTACCAGCCATGGTTCCCTAACTCAACAGTTACAGTTACAGTAGAGGCTTATGACGGTGGCGCGCTCGCGAATCCGGCTGTCTTTCAGGCCACCTGTTTGCTGGAGAATCCCACCAGGCCGAGAGCACTTTCCATGCCTGGTGAAGTTCGGGGGTTAGCATGGGTTACCCTCTGGTAAACATATACAAATAGCTATTGAAAATGGCCATAGAAATAGTGGATTTAGCCATTAATAGCATGGTGATTTTCCATAGGTATGTAAACGTTTGCCAGTGGGTAAAACAACAATAAACCACCCCCCAGTCATCACCATTTTTATGGGTGGGATTTCAACCATCAAAAATGGGGTGGTTGATGACATTGTTTTACCCACATGAGTGATATTTACCAAATCACCATTGATTCTATCGAGCTATGAACATTTCACACTGGTGATATTTGGTTACTAAGTATGGGTTCTGAAAATGTTGGTAGTTAGATGGGTTGAAGAAGATTGAGCTAATGATGCTATACTATTGGATATTGTTCATATGAATTCATATGAGAAATCCATGGTGGATGCATCGAAATCCACGATGCAAATCCCGTTCTTAAGCAGCCAGTAGAACAGAATCACAGAGGGTTTTGAGACACTGCGAAAAATTGGTGGATCATCCCATTCAGTAAGTTTGGGATGACATGGGATATAGTTGGGATGAACACGAATCTGATTCGTGAGGATTTTTATTTTTCACCAATTTAACCAGTGAAGATTAGGTGTTCCAGGTTTTTTTCAGAGGGCCATTTTCTTCGGCGCTCTGACCCAGTATGATTTGGCGCTCCGGTGGGTATTGATAAGGGAAAAAAGACGCTTGGTTGATGGTCAGTTCGGGGATTGTACTATCCAATAGTTATTGGGAATATCACAGTTCATGAGCGGATAGCCCTTAGAGGGACGACACACGTTTTTGAACACTGGGAAAAATATGGAAAAATGGGTGATTTCCGATCCACCTCGTATTCTCTGATGTTCTCGGCACGTCAGTGCAAAGACAGGCGTGGCCCCCTTTGTAGCTAAGTTGTTGCAACTGTTATAACTAGTTTAACCATGTTTAACCAGGATTTATGACAAAAACAGCTACAATAGCTGTAGTTAATGGAGGGTCATGGAGGATATCAAACAACAAACATAAATTTTCGCGGTATAACACACCTTTTCATAACACCACTCTGCTGCGTTCACCATGCGGCCGCGCAGTAAACTCGAAAGTTTGCGGTTTTCACAGCAGAAGGGCACTGGCAATTTCTTCGGTCGGCCTGGAGGCCCAGAGCTGCTGTGAGAAACCCTGAGGTTTTTGGCAAAGGGGAAGCGAGGTCAACGACCACCCAAAAAATAGTTTCATGCAGGTAAAACAATACCATGTTTACGATCGCCCAGAAAAATCACCATTTTTATAGGTGGTATATATAACCATTCCCAGTCATGGGTGGTTTATGCTGGTTTTTCCCACACTAATGTTCTGGTTGGTGGTTTGGAACATTTTTATTTTTCCATATATCGGGAATGTCATCATCCCAACTGACGAACTCCATCATTTTCCAATCGCGTTGCCCTGCTGGCATTTGTTTCGCTGACTTTGCCAGCTTGGTCGCCCATTTTTCCTTGCCGTTTTTGCCTTACCATGTGCTTTCAGCATGCTCTGCTAGCAGTTTCAGAGGGATAGGTATACCACCAACCAGTGTTTGTTTTTTTGGGTTCAAAAACTGACCTGAACAATTTTCATGGAGCTTAATTAATTGCCCGACCATTGGAGTTTTTGGGAAGCATTTTTTGGGCCTGGATGTCACCACTGGAGGATCAAGTCCTTCCTGCCGGGATTGTTCGGAAAAAAACACCTGCCGCGCATTAGACCAAAACACAAATAACGATGTCATAATGGTGTAGACATGTGAACAAAAACAATAGATATGGAACAATTGGAAGAACTGTCAATACAAAATGATTACCAGCCTGGATTTTCTGGGGGATGATGTTGCCACCTCTTCTGAAGGTTGATCCTCGAATGGATGCACAGAATCATGAGACATCAACACAAAAGGGAAAACTGGATGAACCATTCTCAAATGGGATTCACCATTTAAACAGAGAGAATATGAGAGGGTTGACTCTTTTTGTTGGTGGATGCACTTATTTCTAATTATTTGTGGATGGACCGAATAATTTGCTTCCAACATGTACATGTAAACACCAAAAAAAACCATTGCCATACCATTCTAGTGTTTCAACATCCACATTTTCCGAACATGTGAAAGGTGCATGCAAACAGTAACACCCGCCTGTAAACGCTTACATAGATGTGGAAAACTGAGCCCATTTGTAGACGTCGAGAAAAACCATGGGTTCTTCACGATCTTTTTTGAGTGTGACCTTCGGGTATTAGGTCTGTTTGACCTTGGAAGCCCCCAACAATGGATCCCCATTGATGTCTGGTTGTTGGTTTAGAACATGGCTTTTATGACTTTCCAATACCTTCCATATATTGGGAATGTCATCATCCCAACTGACGAACTCCATCATTTTTCAGAGGGCTTGCGAAAAAACACCAACCAGTTGTGATCTTTGGCTATGCCTTTAGGCCAGTGGAAGAGGCATTTGGCCAGCTGTTGGACAAGAACGAAACTCTTCTAAGGCGCGACAAAAACATGGGGAAAGCCATCGAATCTTGAGGTCAATTTAGCAAACCAAGGCCTAACATTTTCACCCATAGTACGACAAGACCCTATGGTGTGCCCGGAACATGCCCAAATACCTGTATAGGGCCAGTGTTTTGGTATTTCCTCAATTCTATATCCTAAAACCCTAAACGCTAAAACCCTGAAAGCCTAAATCCTAAAACATCCTAAAACCATAAACCCTGAACACTCTGAATCCTAAACAAGAAAACACTGCGTATACGCAGTATTGTCTGCAATCTCTCTTATCATGTTCGACAACAGGGCATCCTCAATGTTGCAGTCCGAGCAAATCTGTGCGAAAGAATAGGGATCTATTGGGATACAGGATAGAGATATAAATGGTTGATTTGAGTGTGATGAATTGGGGATTTACCACCCAAATTATGGTTAATAATGGGGATATAATGGGGGCTTTCAGCTGGAATAATAGGGATTTAACCAATGAACATTAATCCAATGCAAGATTATGCTCCAGTTTGTATAATGTATACGCGCTTATAACTGTTGCTTTTAGAAATCTCCTAATTGATATTAGGCAAAATCAGCTTTATAAACCAGTAAGAATCACTGGACGCCACACTGTAAATGCGGGATTTACCCTCCAGCAATTCACATAATGGCAAATCTACAGTTTTGTAACTGTAAACGATGGATTGCACATCTATCGTAACTGGAGTTTAAAAGCAATTTATTCTCAGTCGGCAGTGCAGTTCCAGTTAGTCGTGGCTAGCTCAACTGGTCATTTACGAATTCTGAAAGAATTCTGGCCCAAATTTGGTGAGCTGGCTGGACTTCAATGAGTCTTGTATGCGTTAGATGTTACCCTCTAGTAAATTAACATAGACCCTGCCAGAAGGGTTGGAAGATTCATGTCCACTCAAAACTGGTGATGTTCAGGGTCCAACTGTTAATTTTCCAGATGTTAGATGTCTCTATAGTCAACAGGGGTTATAAATTTATAGACCAGGAAAGAGAACTGGGGAGGCCCACCTTGTATTGATGAAGTGAAATCATGTGAAATCGAACAATAACACATCCCCAAAAGAGGATTATTATTGGGTATATGCCCCATATTGGATTATTCTGGGTAAATTATAACGACCTCACTACGACCTCACTGGAAATCATGGTTAGTAAGGGAAATCATCCCCAAATGGCCTTAATTCAGGTTAGTGAAATATTATAATTTACCCAGATTATTTGAATGATTGGTTAATGAGATCGGTTATTATTGGGGTTAGCACATTGATTACCATTGAAACTGGATGAATTGTGGCCATGCATTTGTGTTTGCTTTTTTTCTTTTTTGGAGCTTAGATCATCAAAAGTCCCAAAGATGTCACTCCCCACGGGTATATATATATGTATATGTATAATCACCGATATTGAATATTTTCTTTACATAATTATATCATCAATATTTAAGTATCTATATATTTATGTATTTGCCAACATTAATTAATGTTGATATAATAATGATATTATTATTAATGTTATTACTAATATCATTATTAATATTATTATTAATATTATTATTAATAATATTATTATTAATTTTCTTAATATTATTCATATTATTATATATATATATTACTATTAGTATTAATATTAATATTATTTAATATTAATATTAATATTATTCAATATTAATATTAATATTATTCAATATTAATATTAATATTATTCAATATTATTATTAATATTATTATTAATTGTGTTTTGAATATTATTATTAATATTATTAATCTTATTTTTAATATGATTATTAATGTTATTCTTGATATTATCATTAACATTATTAATTTATTATTATTATTAATATTAATATTATTATTAATATTATGATTAATATTATTATTAATATTATTATTAATATTCTTATTAATATTATTATTAATATTATTATTATTATTATTAATATTTTATTAACATGTCCATTTTTAATATTATTGATATTATTATTAATATTAACATTATTATTAATATTATTATTATTAATGTTATTATTAATATTTTGATTTATATTATTATTAACATTATTGTTAATATTAATATTTTTATTAATATTATTATTAATATTATTATTAATGTTTTTTTTTTCAAATCTCATTATTAACATTATTATTAATATTATTATTGATATTATTAATAATATTATTAATATTAGTATTATTAATGTTGTTATTAATATTAACATTATTATTCATATTAATATTAATATTCATATTGTTATTATTAATATTAATATTATTTAATGTTATTAATATTATTATCAATATTGTTATTATATTTTTTTTTAAAAAAATATTGTTATTAATGTTATTATAATTATTGTTATTAATATTATTAATGTTATTATTAATATTATTATTATTGATATTATTATACATATTATTATTATTATTCTAAATATTTTTTTTTTAATATTATTATTAATAATATTATTAATTATTATTATTAATATTATTATTGTTGTTAATATTATTATTGATAGCTATTATTAAAGTTATTATTAAAAAAAATAAATATTATTATTAATATTATTAATATTGTTAATATTATTCATGTTATTATTAATATTATTATTAATATCATTATTATCAATAATATTATTAATATTATTATTAATGCTTTTATTTATATTATTATTAATATTATTGTTATTAATTACAATATATATATATATTATATAAAAGCAACACTTCTCACATCCCCATAGCCCCTGTCCCCAGGGGCACAGGCCCCCAGGCCAGGCCATGCCGCCAGGCTCGGCTTCAGCTGCGATGATGCGCACTGGCGCAATCACATCAACCGCGTTGGGAAGTCCCAGGGAGTCGTCAACAATTCGCCAACGTTTTCGCTCATGAAACCAAACCAAGTTGGGGATGGGAGCACATGGCAAACCATAGGAAACTGTTGATTTAACCACTAGGAAAATGGTGATTTTCTATGGTTAACAATGGTGAATAGTGGGATGACAATGGTAAACTACCCTTTGGTAAACTTACAAAAAACTATTTCAAATGGCCATTTATAGTTGATTTAACCATCAAAAATGGTGATTTTCCATAGTTATGTTTGTTTACCAGAGGGTATTATATATAATATATAATATATGGGTAAATTAAAATATTTCACTAACCTGAAACAAGGCCATTTGAGGATGATGTCCCTATTGTTTCCCCTACTAAGCATCATTCCAGTGAGGTGGCAGTGAGGTCCTTATAATTTACCCATATATATATATGTAATGGATTGAATGGATATGATTTATACATATAACCAATGATTATACTGACATTTTATGGTGATAATATGCAAGGTGAGGACCCCGTTTATGAAATGACCAAGTTGACGCAGATCATTTGCTGAACTGAAACGGGTTTATGGAGGATAGAACGGCGAACTACTTCGTTGGGTTTATAAACCAAACATAACTGGGGGGCGCCACCTTGCAAGTGGAATTATCTTTCTGGCTTCCGCATGTTCAGTTCGATATGTTCACCTTTTTGCGTTTGTACATAAGCGTGCTTGTGGTGCAGCATTTGAGCCCAACTATCTGTGTTGGTTGATGTTCACGGCATTCACTAGGGATCGATTTACCAGCTTTGGATAGGTAGTTTAATCCTTTATATTTTTGTGCTATCAATGGAACATCTCCAGCCAAGCTAAAGAGGACTTATCTTTTTCTCCTGTAGACTACCAGTCAGATTGACCATGATCAAACATAACACTTATTTCATCACCACAAAGCCTAAAGATATAGCTACACAACCACCACCCTGGGGAGACGGAGGGCAGACAACGGGGTGAACCATCAAAGTATGGGTAAAACGTGATTTCCTTATGAATATCCCTGATATATCCAAGGAAATCAGTTTTTTTTGGGTTAAAGCCATTCAATCACCATATACCATACGGCTACATACAATGCACTTCTTGGGTTGCTCGACCTATTATAGGTAAATGGTATCCACAAGGGTGGAAATTCGTCATTTGACCCCTGTACCTAGTTTCCCCCACTTGTAACTGAAGTATTAGGAGCAACCCTGAGTAATGTGCTACATTTTTGATGCAGCAAACGCACCAATAAGCTGACCCTTTGGGATAGTTTTTACAATCCGTGTATGGTAATATGTTTGGATGGTTTACTATTCAGCTTGTGATATTAGTAGGTTTTTTCATTTACCACTATTCAAATCCCAAGCCCCAAATAGTAAACAGCCTCCAAAAAAACCCATGGGGAACAGGATGGGGAAAACATCTGTGGGACATTGTAGGACCATTGAAGATGGGGTGAAGATGGGAAGCCTAGGGAAGATGGGATTACCCTCCGGTAGTCCAATATTTGTAGATACCCTCTGGTGAACGTTTACATAGCAATGGAAAGATCCACCATTTTTAATGGGAAAATCCACTATTTCTATGGCCATTTTCAATAGCTATGTTAGTTTATTTGTAGATAAGTTTTCCTATCAACGCTCCATTTTGAGGGGATTTCCGATGCTACCCTCTGCTGAATTAACATAGACCCTGAAAATCACCCCTTTTTGGGTGGAAACTAATCTTCCAACTCCTATCTGTCAGGGTCTATGTTAATTTACTGGAGGGTATGTTTGGTTACCGGAAGGTAATTCCCAAGATACCAGTGAAATCCAGTGAATCTCAATTGAAAATCACCTAAATCCTCCTAACTCAACAGGAAATCCCTAAGTTCCATCAACAAAATCCCAGGAAAAACCCTATCCCCAAGATAGAAATCTTTAGGCGTTGAAAAAGTGATCCATCACTAGTCGAACTCCAGCAGTGTCTTTACGGAGGGGCTAGCAAATGAACACCAAAAATGGAGGTATAACTATAGGACCTATAGGAAACCATAGGAAAATGGTGATTTAACCAATAACAATTAAACGATTTTATGGGATGTGTAGTTGATTGATTTTAGGAAGTTTGGGTAAACAGAGTTTTTGTAGCTTGGGTTTATGGTAGATATATTCGAACATATTCAAACGATTTTTCATGAGGCTTAGAAACCAACGAAGCATGGGACCCAGACTCGACTTTGCCAAAAAAGGCAAGAAACCTTGGGATATTGGAGGTATTTGGTCAAACTATTCTGGTTGGTGGTTTCAAACATTTTTTATTTTCCATACTATATGGGATAATCCGTCCCATTGACTAATATTTTTCAGATGGTTAAAACCACCAACCAGTATTTCACTTATAACATGCCGCTAGCGGCTAAAGCATCAAATCACGGTGGTGGTTCCCCGCGGAGACAAAACTGGAGTTTTTTTCAGGAAGATGTGTTGAAGCTTAAGACCAATTGCAGCCCCTGGAAATGCACTGAACAACCAGATTTTTTTAACAACAGAAATATATTTGTCAAACCTACAGGGTGGTGTTTTCCAGCAAGTTGCTTTATAAACCCCATTAAGTACTTCGTGATAGTTATATCTACCATAAACCATAGTTCATTCAGCCACAGCCATATCTCGAACGCGAGCTCGAAGTGGGGGCCCCATCCTGTTGGGATTACTCAGCAAACAGGTGGCCTTACAACAAAAATATGTATGTCAAACATTGTCAAACCATGTCAAAGCTACAAGGTGGTACCCGTTCGATAGCGTTCAGTTGGTGCAAATAACTCCAATCACTATGGTTTTTGTTGGTGATATATCTATAGTTTTCAAGGGCTTATAACCAAAATATGTATGTCAAACCTACAATAACCTCCAGAAATTCACTGAACACCTGCCCAAGTTGTTGCGGATTTCTGTCGGCTACCAGGCGCTGTTGCGGAACAACGACTTCGCGAGGCCTTCGACCGAGTTATGTTGCGGGAGTTGACCAAAATTGGTCGTTGGGAGCCACGTAAAAATCAAGAACTGTGTGTATAATATACTGCAATATATATATATATAGATATTTACATGATAATATATATATATATACATATATATATATATATTTTGAGTTTTACATTTTTAGGGTTTACATGATTGAAATTTTGTATACTGTACTTTGTTACACGTCTTTTTTCCTTTCTTTTTCAGATAGGGGAAATTGCCTTTGCTTCAAAAGATGATGCCGTCGAGGGAATTTGAGCGGTCTTTGATGCCACAAATCCCATCTGGAAGATTTGATTGATTTTCATATTACTGATGATCAATTCCAATGGCAATATAATGGAATTTATCAAATGATCAGTAATTTATATAGTAATAATACTACCAATTAATACCAGTATTCAATAAATCTAGGGTATTTATAGTGGTATTATGATTTGATCAATGATAATGAGATACAGTGGCAGAATCATAGATGTCCTTTTCCCATTGGTTGGTTGATGAAAATAGAGGGGTTTGAAGGTTTACCCCTGAAAAACAACAGGGAAATGATGATAGATGGTATACCAGCTCCCGGCCCCTCTTTTTTTTATAACCAAAAGGACATCATTGGGTTAAACCATGTTAAACCATCCATTTTTGATGGTGAAACTCCAATAAATCCAGTGCAAACCATGACGCTTAAGTTTTTTCGTGGGACCCTTGTGCACGTACACGGCACCAAATATTGCATCTTGACCTTGATATCCAATATTCCTAAAAATCACAAAATCCCAGGGACTCGTGAAATTTAATATACGTTGCTAATGGTTGGCGGAATCCCCATTAACATATCAAGGTATATATATATATATATATTATATACACATGTTGTATCCCATCCTTATCCCCAATAGATCCCCCCAAAAAAATCACCGTCCAGGCGAAGGAGAAAAAAACAAGCGGGGGGAGAAGAGGACTGCGGACCGCACGGACCGTTTGACGTTTGAAACGAGTGGCAGGTTTAGCACAAATCCATCGAAGTGGGGACCTGGTGGCTTAGCCATGCAATGTTGCGTGGCCCCCCAAGGCCCGGGTTTTTCATCTACAGGTTTATTATGCTCGATTTGAAAAGCAAATTATAACCCAGAAGCTCCATGTATGGAATATTTGCCTACATTTGGGGCAGTTTTGGGGGACATGTAGGTAAATATTCCAGCACCATGGAGCATCTGGGTAAGAGAGGCGGGCACATTGTATATTGATTTTAGCACGGTCGATTTTGCCTGGAGAGATGGAAAGTTCATGCTAAAAAAAATATGGTTCAATCTGGATTTGGGGATTGTTACATCTACATTGTTTAACCCCTTCCCCCTAATAATTAAACACCCCCTTAGACACCATGGTTTAGTAGGGAATTTCCACATAATTGGGACCATTTATGGGGTGTTTATTATTAGGGTGATGGGATTACCCAAGTGTATATTTTTATTTCCCAATTTTCAGGACTAAATCTCCAAGTCTTTCAAAGGTGGTCCTTAGTAATAGCGTGCTTTAGAAACCCCATCCAACTATTCATGACAAGCCCCCCACAATGAACCCAATCGTTATATTAGTTCTACCCTCTGGTAATTTAACATAACTATGGAAAATCAACATTTTTAATGGGAAAATCCACTATTTCTATGGCCATTTTCAATAGCTACGTTAAATTACCAGAGGGTAAGTCAACTGAGCTAATGAAAGGGAACACCACCTTGCATTGTATCTCTCTTCAGTGGAAAGAACCTCAGAGTTCCAGCTGAAATCCTGCATGGATTTTCCCATGATTCACCATTGCTGGTAGATCTGGTAGATCTCCAGTTCTTCACGGTGAAAACCAGCATTTTTTTGCGGGGCACCATCGTATGCCAACTATAGGCACAACTATAGGCTTAAATTTCCATAACTTGGCTGGGTTGACCCCCCATATGTATATAAACAGGGCCTTCAAGTGCTGAAAACACTAAAAGAAGAAAGGGCCTTAGTAACTCGTGTCTTGGCAATAATTTGGCAATTCTGCCGAATGAGATTATCCTAGCCGTCGACTTTACTGTTGGTTTAGCTAAATTATGTATATATAATTATATATATACACATAATAAACTATATGTAGTGTGTAAATTATAACGACCTCACTGCGACGTCTAATACATCGATGTCTTGTAGGACACAGCGCTCTGATATGCTCTGATGCTCTGGGAAATCGTGCCAACACGGCCATATTTCAGATTAGTGGATCATTGTAATGAATACATATATATATATATATCCATATATATATATATACACATAATATTATAATTGTCATTATTATTATCAGCATCATCCTGAATTAGATAGCACGTGATCTGTTTAACTATACTCCCATTTTACTCAGAATTATTTTGCCATGTCCATCTTCTATCTACTCCAGGATGATTGTAGATTTTTCTCCCCAATAATTGGTATAACCCAAATAGGGGTATACCCAAAAATAAGCTTCTATTGGGGATGGTTTACTTATAGTGAATTGTTATCAATCAATCTATCTATTTAACTTAATATATAAATATATAATTATAGATTATACATATTATATATATATATATCCACATACACACACACACACACACACGTATTTCTCACCACTACAATAACTGGCTCTTCCCAGGAGGAAGTCATCGCCGAAGAGAAGACCTTGCGGCGGGTGATGCTCACCACTCCGCCCAGCAACGACCAGGCGCTGGCGCAGGACCCGCCGGTGCTGCCCCTGGTTCGTTAAGGAAAGCATCATGGAAGCCGCTAAGGGAACCCCTGCAGTTATGGCCGTTTACCAATTGTGAATGGTGAAATAACTGGTTAATTCTAAATGGGATTATATAATACATAAATGGGGTTATAAAGTACTTAATATAACTGGTTTTTTGGGCCATAACTTTTGGAAAACCCATAGGTTAAATGATTTTGTTGGGGGATTTCCCCGGGATTTTTTTTTTGCTTATGAGAACTAAGATTAAGTTCGTTGAAATAACTACAAGAACTGGGATTTATGCTAGATGTATCTAGATATATCTATGATTAATGGGGTGTAATGACCAAACATCACTGACGGAAGGCAGCCTTCAACTAGCCTTACTGATGCTCAGTCGGGAATTTTCGGGAATGATCCACAATAACTATGAATCATCCCAGCAACTCCATTCCCTACGTAAAACGCACCAGTAAGTACCGGTAGCCGGAGAGTTGGCATCTCCAGGGCGGGTCTCCTCCGCTGCATGACGTCACGACGGCCGATGTCCTGCGATCCAGGACGGGCCTCAACGAGCGGTTCAAGGCTTCGTGGTGGCGCATCGCAAGTTTCCCACCCCGTCCGGGGCCCCTCCGGGGTCCCGGGGGAACCTGAAAATGTCCATGATCTCAATGGTTGATACACAAAGTTTGGGGGTTTTCATAAATGGGGTACTACATATGGTTAACATATGGTTTATATATATATATATAAGGAAGGTTTGGCTTAAGGTCCCCACGCTCCGACCTTTTGCCCTTACCTTAGCGGGTTCTGCGCTGCACCCGCGGGTCATTGCCTTCTGACCTGGCAAAGCGCTGTGCTGCGTTCGCACGTGCTCTCACGGAGTGACCAACCGTGATCACCACATTGGATCTTGGTCAAGCGATCGTCCCCTACGGCCTCCTCGAGGTGTATGAGTAGGGCACTTAAGGTCTTCCTCTGGTACCTTTTGATCCTGGACCTCAAGAATCTGCTGTGCTGCTTTGGGATTGGGCTTCTTGCAGGAGAAGATCACGGCCCTGAACACTGTCCGTCGAGGACAAAGGCGACAGAGAGCACAAGCTCGGCTAGCTTGGTATCTCCATCGCAAACGGTACAGGCCTCTTCATTCTCAACAGCTTGCCAAGCTCTACTACAAGCTCAGCAGACATCACTCCAAGGATCCGCAGTTGCTTCGAGCAATACAAGCTGCTTGCCGAGGGACTATGACCTCCAAACAGCCATCCTGGCGGTGCAATGCTTGCCACGTGGTCATGAAGGGTACGTTCCCACGTTGCTGGAAGTGTGGACAGGAGTGGGTCAATTGTCACGATGCGACCTTCATTCCACCCGAACATCGACAGCAACAACCCTACAATCACAATGCAGGGCAACAGCCGCCTTGGGACAATCAGCAGTGGCAGGGGTCGAATTCAGGATCCTGGAGTCCACGTGCACGAGCCAAGAAGCCACGAGGACGCAAGCAATCCAAGGGCAATGGACAATGGCAAGGAGGAGATCAACAGCATCACCTCAAGGGACATGGCAAAGGACAGGAGCAGTTTGCTCCCGCACAGGTCGCGATGCCGCCCCTCATGCCTTTTCCAGCGATGATGCCCCACTATCCGCCGATGATGATGCAACCACCCTTACCGCCCCCACCGTTGATCGACAAGGGCGCAGGCAAAGGATCTGGCTCTACATCAGCACCGAGCGGAACAGTTCCCATGAATCCGCCTGCCTCATGGAGCATCAATGGACAGATGATGCAGTTTCCCATGCCGCCTGTGGGTCCACCTATGCCGACGTGTTCTACCAGCACACCGGATACTTCGGGTGGGGTCAAACAGGATGGACCAGCACAACAGCAACTCAACCGTCTTCTGAAAGAAATGAAGAAGGAGGAAGACAAGCTGTCACCTCATCTGCAGTCCATTGCTCATGAGATCCAGAGACAGGGCGAGAAAAGCAGCATCAAGAACCTGTCCTCTGCTGTGAGGGCCTTGGGCGATGCAAAGCAGGACTTGCTGGAGGCCGAGAATGCTCGAGCGCAGATGCTGACTCAGTGGAAGCAGTTTATACAGCAAACCTTGACGAAGTGGCGCGAGTACACGGCCAGTTTCCAGGCATCGGAAAGTGCCCACCAGCAAGGAGTATCAGCAGCTCGACAGGTGGTGAAGCGTGCGCAGAAGGCCTTCGATCTTGCTTCGAAGAGGGAGCAGGCCGGCAAAGACGCAGCTTATACCATTTCAGACAGCGATACCGAGGTCATCGACGATGTCATGGAGGATCCACATGGAGATGGTGTTCAACGGGTGCAAGCTGGCATGAACTCCATTGTGGCAAGTTTGGAAGAATTATCATCCACTGCCGACCAGCTCGAGCAGAGGATCAAACGGCCACGAACATCCGAAGGCGAAGCTGGAGGTGCGACCACTCCCACAGCACCGCCTTTTGGAACGGCCGGTGCGGTATGACAGACATGTATACCCACCAGAGGCCACAAGATTGGCCTGTGATCAGCCCAGAAGCCGCCCGTCTTCAATGGTCACATTCAGTCCATGAGGAAGCCAACTACCTCTCCGAATGGCAAGCGCAGGAGCATGCCTCAACCCTAGCTGATGAAATGGGGTCTTCATCACTGCCGAGGATTGATGTCATCTCCTTGCAATTGCGCACAAATTCTGTACGGAGCCAGGTCACTTTCTGTGATGAGGTTGAAGTCATGATTGGTCATGATGCTACAGGTGATTTTCGATCTACATGGATCGAGCATGACGCCCTTGGAGATTTTGATGATAAACCTTGGGGTCTACGTTCCCGTTCCACTTGTGCACAAGATCAACCAATCCCCAATTTTGATGTGACTTCCTTCATGGCACGAAGACCTTCCCAACCTGTTCGGCCACCCTCTAGCTCGACATCGTCCTCAACCTCAACTTCCTCTACTGGATCATCTATGGTTAGTCATGACCCTTCTGAGGACTGGAGACAGATGGTGTTGGTTTTGCTTGATGGGAGGATGTACCCAGCACGATTGCCCTGGAACAATGCCGATGAGATTGTTCCATTGATTCACCGTGCCATGGGCGATCAACGACAAGAACTGTATGGAGCACATCATGTTCGTCATCGTCCTCATGATCTCCTACAGCAAGGACTTGAATGCCTTCTTATTCAAACGGAACTGGAACCACGCCCATCCACGTTCCTCCGGCTGATTTTGGTAGACATGGAGATCTTTGAACCCAATGAGGTACTCCCTGGAGCCTTCCGTAGATTCTCACGTTGGCTTCCTGAAACCATTAACAGAGCATCAGTGTTCCGTCTTCTTGGACTTGAGCAGCTCCAACAAGAACATCCTGACCGCAGTCGTTTATGGTACAACAATGTTGAGATCACTGAGGGTACGATGAGTCCCCTGTATCTGCAGGATGGCGATTACATTCATCTTCTCATTGGTGAACATGCAGAAGGATACAGATGTGCCAATTCCAGCTCACGTCCTTTCAGGCCAATGCGACTGAGGAGGAGGATTTTCACTCGAGCTTGCAGGTAACATGGCTTCACCATGGTTTTGAACCTGGCCCACACCTGCCTGAAGCATGTTGCCCTTCCAGACGGAATTGCACCACCTTTGGCAAAGAACCTTTGCAGATGAGCACGAATGAGCCCTTCACCTTTTTTGGTACAACCTCTACAGCAGATGCAGAGACTCCAGATCCCTTTCGGCACCCACCACGCGTTGAGCGTCCAGTTTGGTGCCATGAGATGTGGGACCTGCTCAGAGCCCATGGAGAGGTTGAAATGGAAGAAGAAGGACCTGTGATCTACATTGCCTCCCACTACATCTCCCATGATTACCACACCACGAATCTGCAAATGCGTCCCTTGCGATTTGACACAGACCACGAAACATGGGCTGAGGATTTGAAGTTCATGTGGGAGGATTACTTTGACCACAATGCTCCATTTGACTTGCATCTGGTACGCCCAAACCCTCCGATGCGACCTACACAAAGCTTTGTGGCAACTGTCCTGGTGGTCCAGCATCCACATCCAGGTTTGGCGGCCTGTGTCCTTACTGCACATGATGATGAAGATCCTCCCAGCTACATCCGACAAAGTGCGCATTCTATGGCGACTTTCACTTCTATGGGCACTCTGGCAGCTCTTTCTGATCATGGACCTTTATGCCTACCAATTGATCCTTTGGCGCCAGACCGTTGTCGGCTTCGACATGAGGATCGAGATCTTCCCCCCACAATTGATGTGCAGATTTGGAATGGACTTGGCCTTGCACTGCAAATACCGCGAGTGCGGTTTTCCAGCTCCGCTACCACGGCCAGCCTTGATGGACCTACGATGCATACACATCCTGGAGTACATGGTGAAGAGGAAGTTGGCGATGAAGTACAACTTTTCTCGGTTGGCACCACTCTTTCTGAGATGAAGCCACACCCACAAGAAGGCCATCCACTTTGGAATCAAGCCTGCTCACGACAACATGGACTTGACTTACCTCCTGTTGCCTCGGAGCAGAACTTCTATCAGCTTGGTACTGCAGATCCCACCCAGCAGGTACCACAATGGAATCCACAGGCTCCGGATCCCTTCCTGAATGATCTATTTGGTCTTTGGGATCTTCTGGCATTTACATGGGAAGATGAACCACGTTCTGGAACAGTGTTGGTATGGTTCATCGATCATCAATGGGAAGCTCCTCATTGCCTTGCCCCACGACCAGTTCGTCTTTTCCCGGCCCTTCGAGAATGGCGTACGCTCCTGTGGCAAGCATGGGCAGAACTCATTATTCCTGGCACTGAGCTAGAGTACCACCTGGTGACGCCCAAACCACCAACCATTGAACGCAATATTCTTGCGCATGTGTTGCTGGTGCAGCGGCCGCGGCCACATTGGGCGTCCTTCATCATTTCCTGCTTTGACGCCAGACCACCACGTCCGGAAGCGCGACAATTGGCCATCACAACACGCAACATCATCCACCTGGATGATATGCTACAAATTCTTGGACTTCAAGAAGAATGCAATGCTCCTGTCCCCACCGTACAATGCATTGCGTGGCACAGGGATTTCATCATCCGTCGCACCACTCCGATGCCGGGCCACTCTGGACTTGCCATTCTACTCCAGGTTTCTCTCATTCTACCACCGCCAGTTGTGGCACAGGGAGATGAGGATGAGATGGCTACCTTGCAAACTTCGGCCAGAGTCCGCCCAGAAAGCAAGACTTTGTCCCTTGATGAGCTTGTACCTCCCTCTCCAAAGGTTCTTGTGGACTTCACCCATGCTGCAGAGGCGTACTACTCCATTATGAACCTGACCTTTGACTACATGCAAACTTGGCCCTTGGACCTTGACTTGCCGGATGAAACCATGCAGGCGCTCACTACCTTGACGGAGTACACGGACCTGCCCATCAAGAACTATCATTTCTATGTTGATGGCTCCAAGGTGGCTGGACATGGTGTTGGCGCTGCCACAGCATGCCTAGTCGAGACTGATCAAGGCATTGCTGGCTGGCATCATTCCTGTGCATGTCGACTTTGCAGAGTATGCATACATAGGTGAACATGCGGCCATGATGCATGCGCTTCTATGGGCAGTTCATCTCAGTACTTGGCACCTACAGAGATTTCCGAACTTTCCCTTGCATGTCTCCTTCAACTTTGATGCTCTCAACACTGGCTATCAGGCTGCAGGATGGTGGCGTGCGCATGAGCACAAAGAATGGCAGACGATTTTTCGTAGTCTTGTCCATATCTTGGAGCATCGCCATGGAGCTCGACACATTGTTTGGAACCATATCCGTGCACATGCTCAACATCCCTGGAATGAGTTGGTCGATCGGGTGGCAAAATTTGCTTCGATGCACCCAGATCGAGTTGGCAATTGTCAGCAATGGCAATCTTGGCTTACTGATGCACCATTTTTGACCGCTCTCCAGTGGATCTGGTACCTTGAAACAATGCGAGCCCACGACCCACAGGCAGCACCACTCCATGGTCTTTTCCTTGAACATACTCTGCAGATCCCAGACCCGCAGAACGAGGTGCAGGATGCTTCAGTACCTGATATTCAAGCCTCCGTGACTGACATCAAGGTTGACATGCTCGTTGCTACCGCCAATGTCCTGACAATGATGGTCAGTGCCGACTCTTCTACCACCTCCACTACGCGACAACAGATCTTGATGCGTCAATTCCACGATGCTGGATGCCAAGTAGTCGGATTACAGGAAACTCGCCACAGACACCTTCGAGACCTGTCCAATCCCTACTACCACATCCTTGGAGCACCAGCTACCGCGGAAGGCCAGGATGGGGTGCAGATATGGATTTCCAAGACGCTCCCCTTCTATCATGATGGACCTCCAGCCCGCAAACAAGATCTTCTCGTTGTGGAAGCCTTAGCTACATATATGGTACTCAAAGTTCAGCTTCCCCATTGGCGATGTCTACTTGTCACAGCCCGAGCACCACACTCTGGCCATGGACTACATCAAGCTGAGCGATTCTGGGCAACTATCTCGGCCAAGATCCGTCAGCTCTCACGAACATGGCCGGTGATCTTCCTTGGAGACACTAATGGACATCTTGGGGATCATGTCACCGCAGCCGTTGGTGATCATCATGGCCGAAAGGAAAATGATTCTGGCACTGCATTCCATCATTGGCTTTTGGAACAACAATTGTTTGTGCCTGCGACCTTTTCTATGCACCACAAGGGTGAGATCCAGCATACCTATGTCTCCCCAGATGGAGATCGGACTTCACGCATTGACTACATTGCCTTGCCCACGCAACTTCAGTATGATCAAGTTGAAACATGGGTAGCTGGAGACATTGACATTACGACGCAGAGGATTGATCATCTACCAGTCCTATGTCGTATGACTTTGACCAAGCGCGTCCACTCTGGCACCAGAACGAAGCGCTCTACACCATCATTCAATCATGGACCGCATGCACGTCAGGCACTACAAGATCCTGCGGTGCTTCACACCTTGCGAGAAGCGATCCAGCTACCCCTTTGGGCAACTGATCCGCACAAAACAGCCGAGCACTTGACTTGGCAGACGCAAGCTGCAGTACGTGAATTGATACCATGTCCCAAACGTCGTCCTCGCAAGACCCACATTAGCGATGCAACTTGGCAGCTTGTGGACACCAAGAAGACCCTGTTCCGACAACTCCGAACGATGAAAAAAGCATATTATCATACAGTTCTGAAAGCAGTGTTTCAGCCATGGTCGGGTCATGACCCATCAGCCCGATTGTCTGGGTGGCTCCCTCTCTGTGATCGTGCCATTGCCACTACCATGTGTTCATTGCGTGCCACGACGCGTGAGGTCACTCGTGCCATCCGAGATGAAGATGCCAAACACTATTCTGCGCTTGCCAATTGTGCCGCGCACACCTACTCAGCTGAAGGCCTTACTGCTCTATGGAGACATCTCAAAGCTGTTCTACCACGGAATCGACTACGGCATTCTGTCCAACGCTTTGACATCCATGCTGAGCTCTTATGCCACTTTGAGCAGTTGGAAGCTGGAACAACCAGACCTCATGCTGAGATACAGCAGCGATGTGTTGCAAGAAACATTTGTGGCCTTCAACAGCAGCCGGCTGTTACAATTGTGGCTCTTGCCGAACTACCTTCACTGGCAGAAACTGAGGATATTTGCTCTCAGCAAAAACCTCACAAGGCACCAGGACCAGACGGCATCTCGTCCAACGTCTGCCGCTATGGAGCGACTGCGCTGTCACCCCATCTACATGGACTTTTACTCAAAGCCTTCCTGACGGCTGTTGAACCATGCAGGTACAAAGGTGGTTATCTGGTCCCCATCTGGAAGCAGAAGGGCCCGCAGAATCAGGCGGCGTCCTACAGGGGGATCTTGCTGAGCGATACGTTTGGCAAGGTCTACCACGCGTGGCTTCGCCGACGGCTGCTCCCAACAATGCTGCGCCGAAAAGCCTTAGGCCAACTCGGTGGGCTCCCGTCACAGCAGACGGTCTCAGGGATTCAGATTTTGCGCCTACACGGCCGACTTGGGCGAGCGAAGAAGATATCCACAGCCGTTGTCTTTGTGGACCTACGCTCTGCCTTTCACCACCTTCTGCGGGAGTTTGTATTCAATGATACCCTCCCTATGAGCTTTGATGAGCTTGCAAAGGTATTGGAACCAATGGACTTTGACATCCATACCTTAGCCGATGACCTGCATTCAGCCACCAAAGTGATTGCGTCTGATGTACCTCCAGCCCTTCGACGCTGCCTTGCAGATGTGCACCAAAACACATGGTTTCAGTTGGACCCCAATGAGAACCTTGGCACAGAGACCAGAAGAGGCACACGCCCTGGCTCACCATTGGCTGACATTGGCTTCAACCTTCTGATGTCCAAGATTGTCCAAATTGTGCATGACGAGCTCTCGGCCTGTCAAGAGTACCTCAAAGGGCAGGACGCACTTGGTGCTGCTGCGCCCCCAGTCACATGGGTGGACGATCTGGCGATTCCACTAGCCACTGCTGATGCTGTGGACTTGATTCCCATGATCCAGACCACCACGCAAATTTTGCACACTACATTCCAGCGCTTTGGCATGTCGCTCAATATGGATCGTGGCAAAACCAAAGTGGTGGTTATGTATAGAGGACGTGAGGCCAACAAGCACCGCACCAATCTCTTTGACATCCCTGGGGCGCCCACCATTGTGACCTCTACACCGACCCATGTTCTCTCTCTACGAGTGGTCCCTGCATATCGACACTTGGGTGCACGATACACCATGGATTTGGACATTGGGGACGAAATTATCAGCCGGATCGCTATGGCACGACAATCCTTTGAGGAGTTGCGACGTCCCATTTTTGGCAACCGCTTCCTTGACATCAAAGCTCGTGCCACTTTGTATGACAGCCTGGTACTTTCCAGGTTATTGTATGGATGCTCTGTATGGAGTGATGTGCCAACACCTCTCATTAAGCAGCTGGAAGCCATGATCATTGGCCACCATCGCCGGATGCACAATGATGGGTTCTGGACCCACTCCCATACGACTGACGATGCCTTCGTGAAGGAGAATCAGATTCTGACCTTTCGAATCCATTGGGCTCGCCATCGATTGGTTTATTTGCAGCATTTGGCGCGCCATGCAATGCCACTCCATCGCTCGCTACTTCTTGCTGAATTTGATACTGGAAAGGGTTGGCTTTGTGAAGTCGCACAAGACCTTCGATGGCTTCAGCATGGGAGGAGATATGGACAGCCATTGCATCCTGGAAATCTTGGAAGCGCACCATCCAGCGAGCTTGTGCCCGTCATCTTGCCCAAGAGAAGTTGGCATGGGAGGTGGACTCCTATCACGAGTGCATCTTAGCGGAACTCCAGCACTTTGGAGGGGATGTTGATACTGGTCAAGAAGATCTGTCAACTTCATCGACGACTACCTGCCGATGTCCGACTTGCCCTATGACCTTTCCGTCCCAACAGCAGCTGGCACTGCATGCCTTTCGGGTCCATGGCATCGTGGCACAGGAACGCAACTATGTGCAGTCCACGGTATGCCCTGGTTGTCTACGAGATCATCACACGTCTTTCCGGGTGACTCAACACCTCCGGTATCGACGCAACGGATGCTGGGATAGAATTTACCTTGCTCGCTGCCCAGCTGATCCTGTTACGATTGATCTTCCTGACCATCTTCGCAAAGTCAAACGACTCCCAGCCGTACGTCGTCACCATGGACCTCTACGCCCTACTAGCGTTCAAAGAGAACGCACCCGTCTTCGACAGGAGATTGAACAGCTGCGTGCTGAGGGTAAAGAGGAATGTGCATGGTGGTTTCCATCGGATGAGGATCCGCTGGTCAGGCAATCCAATGCACTACTGCAACATGCCCTGCGAGAATGGTGTCAAATGATGGAGCCAACCGAGGTCGACTTCCACAACCTTATGTTTGGAGCCCTTTTTGAGTTACCTACGGAAGATCCTCAGCGATGCCGCTTGTTCATCCACTGGGTTGAATCTCATTTGCACGATGACTGCCCAGCTGAACTGGATCCAGATGTCGCACATCTCTTGGAACATGCCTATATGAGCGTGCTTGAGGACCTGCCTACATGGCACATCCGACAGAGGATGAAAAGGTTGACCCAACGGTGGATGCACCTCCCAAATGATTACCCGGACTTTGCTCCTCGACCTGCACCTGATGACAGGCGACCATACAACCGATTGCATTCGATTGTGCTGACCTTTGCAGAGCTTGGCACAAGGGAGCAACAGCGTAAGCACTGGTGGTTCCGGCAGAGACCTCGCCTTCGACCTCTTGCTGCAGACGGTCCATTCTTCATTGTACACCTTTATTCAGGGCGCCGCCGTGAAGGTGATTTCCAATATTGGATGGAGCAGAACTTGGCGGACATGGCTCTCCCATTCCGAAGCTGTGTTCATGTCATATCGTTGGATACTGCCATCCATTTTACAATGAATGTTCACAGCCCTGCACTTTGGAACCGGCTTCTTGACCTCGCCCGTGCTGGCCACCTTCTGGCTATGCTACTGGGCCCGCCGTGTGAGACATGGTCAGCAGCCCGCAATAATCCATTGCAGGTGGATACAGAAGTACGTGCAGGACCTCGACCTTTGCGTGCAGCCACTGATCTATGGGGATTGGACATGCGGACCTTGGCCGAGATCTTGCAGCTCAGCGTCGGTAACTGCTTGCTTCTTAAAGGGATCTGGTTGTCAATAGCTGTTGCTTTTCGCTCTGGCTACATTGTGCTGGAGCATCCTGCGACACCATATGATCTTGCGCTTCCCTCGATCTGGCGCACTGGGATCCTATGCATGATGCTGAGAGATGGAATCCCCTTTCGCAAGATCACGGTACAGCAATGGCGATATGGCGCAGCTGGGGTCAAGCCGACGACCCTTCTCTACAGCAATGGCAGCCTTCCGAAAGCGCTCTACGGCCATGAGCTTCCAGATGCAGTGCGGCCTACAACCCACTTGCTCGGTCGCGAGGCAGACGGAACTTTCCGTACTGCCAGAGCCAAGGAATATCCTAGCGCTCTGTCGAAGGCGTTTGCGGCCTTTTTCCATGACTGTTTGCAGCGACACCAGCACAGAATCATAGGTACCGCTGAACAACCAGATCATGTGATGTTTGAATTCATCAAGCACAGTTCCACCATTGCAGATGGGACGATGATGCCTGATTATCAGCCTGTCTAACCTGGATAGGCAATGCATGGAGCCGGCACGAGAAAGGTCTCAGCAGCCAAAAAAAAAAAATATATATAAGGTTTATATGGATCATATATCCATTGATGATTCTTAATATGAATCATATAGTTGGATTATTGAAAAATACACAATTTTCAGCAGTGTTTTATTTTGTGGTTTTATGGTAGTTTAATTATAAGTTATATGAGGAGACAAGTGATAAAAATAATGGTTGATAGGTTTCCATCAATGGAGGTACCCCTATGAATGGATGGTTTCTTGTAGTAGAACATTCTGAAAAAAACATGGATGATGACTAGGGGTACCCCCGTGCATTTGGAAACCACCATTTGAACCATGGAAAGTTACATACCATATGTTGATTGGCTGATTGGTATAGGATTCAATGGATTGATTTAAGGGAAAAATTACAGGAAACCATAGATTTCCCCTTAAATATGGGGTTTTCCTGTAAATTTTCCCTTAATCCAATCTATTGAAGGATTGAAAAATGGTGTTAATATGTTTTCATCACAACAGCAATATTAGTAATGAACAAAACACCATAGGTTGATTGGTCTTTTTAGTGGGAATTAACCACCAGTTATAATGGTTTTATGGTAGTTTAAGTATAAATATATGGGGAGACAAGTTAAAAATCATAAAACGGGGGAGTTACACTATTATATACAGTGGTTATTGGGGATGATGCAGCTAGCAGCTAGTATTTGATGGGATTACCGAGTATTTGTACTCTATTCTTGATGGTTCATTTGTAGATGTTGTGTCCCATTCAAAACATTTCTAGTGGATTGCCCAGCTAGCCATGTGTGATTACCGGACCAGCTTATTTCAGTGGGCATCACCTGGTGGCAAAACCATTCGAAAAAGAGCCCCCTTCAGGCGGCATGAATCATCAATGTAAGACGCTTCAGACTTGGAGATCTGAGTGGAAACCTGCACCATGTGCTCTGAAACTAGGCTGCGTAGGGTCAACATCTTCAAAGAAGACATGTGTTTTGAAGTGATTTGACCGTTTTACCCATGTTTGTGGTTAGTATCTGGCTCGCGCAAGGATGGTGGCCCCACAAAGTCCCACATGGGGAGAGCAGCGTGGTGAATCTTCACGCTCCCAGATGTAAAATATCAACTATCTCGTATATTACTACATTATCTACATGATATTACAATATATTACATGTAGGAAAACATAGGACAACATATATCACAATGGTACACGCGTTTCATTCGTAGAAGTCAGCAAATTCTCGAAGTTGTTCAGTCAGCAACTTAGCCTATACCTCGTCCGCGAACACGGGCCCCGCGGCACGGGATGGCAGTGAAATGGCTGAGCAGGCACGGGCAATGTGGTCAGATGCCCGTTGTGAAATGATTGATGTATAAACCTCGTGAAAATTGGGGATATGACCATAAATGTCCCATAAATCCGAGTTACCCTCCGGTAATTTAAGATAGCTATGGACAATTGCCCATTGATAGATGATTTATAGATGCTTTATGATGATTTACCTATTAACGATGGTGATTTTCCATAGCTATGTTAGTTTACCAGAGGGTACTTATAAACATTTAGAAACTCACTTAGCTTTGCCAAAGCAATGGCCAAAACTCCAGTTTGAACATATCACCTCCCGTCCTAAAAGGCAATGGTCCTCCAAGTCATGTCAAACAAAACACATCTTTGCCCTACACCAAAAGCTGGATGATAGGTTTATAGGCCAATACCTATGGTTTATAGGTGATATATCTAGAGTTAATGGATGTTAATAGGTTTATAACCAATTTATCTGGGTAAATTATAACAACCTCTCTGCGACCGAAACCTGGAATCATGGTTACTAAGGGAAATCATCCCCTTTTATGGCCGAACTATTCAGGTTAGTAAAATATTATAATTTACCCCGAATGGTCAAAGCAGGCAACTGTCTTCAAGACTACCTCCCTGCTGCCCTACAACACCACAGTCAAAACTCTACGCCATACTGTACGCCATGGTTATTGGTTCCTTTGCTGGTTAACCTCATGTTTGATTGCTAAAAAGCACTTGTTTTACTTGGCACAGCCAGTTGCAAGTTGGTTTACAACCCTATCTAACATGGTGTGATTTCACTATGCTTTATGGTATGTTAAGAACTAATTACTGTACTACAAGGTGGTGCCCCCCAGTTATAACTTGGCTATAGGCCCATTATCCATAGATATATCACCTATAATTTCCATAGTGAAATTGGAGTTATTTGCACCAACTTAGCTATCGAACGGGGGCACCAGCTTGTATTGTTTATAGATGTTATGGCCATAGAATGACGTAACTCCTGCAACTAGTTGTGAAACATATTACTTGAATGCTGTTTTCTTAGCCAGTTATAGCTGTTACAGTAATTGCAATAACTACTGTATAGTTTATAAACCCAGAAACAAAACTGGGGGGCACCACCTTGTATGAGGTCCAAAGTAGAGTATCCCATTGATAAGTGGGTTTTAAGCCCACTCAACTGGTTCAACCTTGGTTAGATACGAACTAGTACTTTAATCTTCTATGGTAAAATTTGTCAGCGAAAAATTAGAGATTTTGTCAGGTCCTAATTAAAGAACTCATGTTGAAATCTACAGTAAGCCTCCCCAAAAACCTAGGATTCCAAGCTTCACCGAATGATTCACCTGCGATTTTTACTCCCCCCAGAAACTCCATGTTTTCCAAGAATATCTTTATTGTAGCCCTATAAAATCATATAAATCCATATAAAATCCTATGAAATCCTATATATAAATCTCTATAAAATCCTATAAATCCCTATAAAATCCCTTCAAACTCCCTTCGGCACCTTTCGGCACCGTTACGGCCGCTTGCGCCTCGTTAGGCGCATGTCCCTGGGCATGATCAAAGACTTCGATGCCGCCGATGCTCCGGACTCGCCAACGCAATCGACCTCGGCCTCGCTGACGGTGCTGGAGGGACTGGAGGGACCCCCTCGAAGGATGGCTTACCCTCTGGTTATATCAAAATAGCTATTGAAAATGGCCATAGAAATAGTGGATTTAGCCATTAAAAATGATGGTTTTCCATAGTTATGTTAGTTTACTAGAGGGTATGGGGATGGCTGATGGGCTTTTCCATCTATTTTGATGGCTTATTTTTAATGGAAAATCCCAACCTGTAAATATGGATGATGAAATGGGGGTACCCCCATTTCAGGAAATCTCCATGCTCAGAGGATTTTATAGGATTTGATGGGGATTTTGCCTCTGGTAAATTAACAGTTTGCTATTGGACATGGCCATAGAAATAGTTGATTTACCCATTCATAGCGTGGTGATTTTCCAGTTCGTTATGTTAATTTACCAGAGGGTAAAGGATTTTATAGGGCTATCATTGGGATATGATTGGAAAATATGGAGTTTCAATGGGAACGTCATGGAACTAAATGAGTGGCTGCAAGACACCTTTGGTTGATGATTAGTTCGGGCTTCGGCGATGATCATCTGGTTGGTGGTTTGGAACATTTTTTATTTTCCATAATACATAGGATAATCCTTCCCATTGACTAATATTTTTCAAGATGGCTAAAACCACCAACCAGTTTTTGTTTGGAAATCTTATGAACGAATCAGCAAAAGGGACGGCAGTGGATTTTGAACACTGCTCATTTACAAAGTGGTTTGTAAGTCAAGCGGGCTTAGAACCTAGTGGATAATCTACTTGGCGGGCTTAGAACCTGTTTTCCAAGTGGAGTCCGTGGGAAAACATAGTGTGTACCAACAACAATAGGGGAATAACCAGATGGTAAACCAACTGGTGAACTGAATGGATAGTATGATATAGTTTGTGTTTAAACGGTTTTCAACAACAAAACCAGCAATACCAGTATATCTACTGGGTAAACATTTGGTGGCTAGTTGGGTGGGCCAATCAAGAATGTTGTTGAGGGACGAGAAAGAGGTGGTTTACCGTCAAACATATGGGTAATGTGGGTAAAACAATAATAAACCACTCATTTGGGAATGGTTTACACCACCTATTTATGGTGATTTGGGGGATGGTTTTATTTTATTGTTTTACCCACATGAATGCAACTGGTGAAAATTAATTTGATAGTTCCTGATGTACCATAACTGGTGTACACATACACATATTCTTGAGAAGATGAAGGTTTATCGTAAGGTGGGGTCCCAGAACGATAGCCAAGTTGGTTTCTTTGCCTAGTTCAACTATGGTTTATGTTAGAATTATAGATATATCGCGAACTAGTCTTGGCCTCGCAAACTAGTTAGTTGGGTGTGTAAACCGACGAACATCACTGGGCAGCACCATAGTGATCCTACAAATCCTACAAAGATTTTTTTTAATGATTTTTCACGGGATATAATTGATGATGAAGATATAGTCCCACATAGATGGAGCTTTGAATGAGAAAATCATGGAACTAAAGTGGTGGATATTTCATTACCCATATGATCCATGTATGGTATATTTACCTACATTACTGGGTGCACCATGGTTCGCATTTGGGTTAGTATGTTTGATTGCCGGAGACCTTCAGTCCGAAGATCGAATGGGACATCCACCATTTGGGGAATCTATACTTGGTGGCTCATCCCAGTAAGTAGGTTAGTTCACCCTATAGTTATATAATGTTATATATAAGTGGATGAATACCCTACTTATCCCAGTGAAATCACCAGGGATTAGGATTCGTGGCAACCTTGGACTGCTCTGGCACCGATATTTACGTGGTGGTTGTTTCAAAGACAATTGCCTACACATGCGAGTCGCTTTGGAGTGGCTGGGCTGAATATTCTATCTGTGAGATTTTGCACAATACATATTATATATATATACATATATATATATATAATGATTCAAGTAAGTGGGGTATGTAATTATCCATATAGTAATGGTGAACATGTAGTAGATTGCCACTGGCCACAGACCTCGGCCCCATTGCGCAGGCAAAGTCCCGAAGGTCTTCGCGCGCTTTGTTGATGCGGCCTCGAGTGGGGAGCCCTAGATGTAGCGAACGGCTATTGGGATAGTGGGGATATCCCGTGGGATAACCAAAGTAATAGGATATTAGGATGATAGTGGGTTTATAAATGCTTATAATATGTTATATTATATATTATTATATGGCATTGTAACTATGCTCTGCGTCTACAGGAAGGGGCCAAGATTTCCAAGGAATCTTCTCCAACTGGGCGGCCGCCGGCCGCAAAAAGCAGAAACAGAAGAGTTTGCAAGACCCTTCTGCCCGGACGCTGTGGGCGGCTGCGTCTGGACCCCAGCCTCGTATCCGAACCTCAAATCGCGAGCTCCGGACGCTGTGGGCTGGGCTTGGACCCGAACAGAGAAAATGCCACAAGAGAAGAATGTCAGAGAGAATCCCAGATTCCAGATAGAATGTGAGAATAGACGCCAGATAGAATGCCAGAATATATGCCAGAAAGAATGTCAGAATATATATATATATAATACATACATATGTATGTATATATATATATATATGCAATAAATACTTACAGATGGTGTGTCAGAAACTATGTCAGCATAGTTTGTGAGGGTGGGGATCACTCGAAGAAAGTAATTAGATGGGGTTATACACCAACTTCTAACTAGGAGGCCCCGTCCTGTAGGATGAAAAAAAAGGTGTAGGGATATCCCCATTGTACCCCGATGATCCATTTTATATTTTTCTGATATTAGGATTTATATAGATGTAGGATGATAATGGGATTTAGATGGTATTGATTAATGATACTGTAATGACTGTGTTTTGGTTTATACTTGGGATCATAATGCGATGTTTAATGGGCTTGTATTGGGATACGATAGGGTTTCCTTGGCATTATAGTGGTGAGTGTAAGCGAACAGTGTTCAAAACCTTGGTGTCGTCTCTTGATACTGGCTGTCAATAGAGATGTCCTTTGTTGATTGTGATAATCCCCGTATTTTGGACAGTATAACATCATAGAACACCCTCTAATCATCAACCAACAGGGGTGTTTAACATTGCTCACTTAAAATCAGGTACAAAAACTATATAATATCATGGGCCTATCATGGGATTATAATATAAATATGTGGTGGGGGGTGCTTGGGGGTGTTGGGGATTGATTTGAATTGGTACATGATGGCCCATCAGTTAACCAAATATCTACACTTATTAGCTATCACATGATATAACATGTGTTTTTCCCGGTTATGGAGGGTAATTATACCAACCATAGCATGATAGATATGAACAAAACTGAACTTCCAAGTACAAGGTGCTGCTTACAGCACTGCTTTCATCTCCACAGGTTGGGAGTTGGGGGCGCAGTCCAAAAGTGGCCCCATGGGTCGCCCAAGATTCGTTCAGAATCGCCACGTTGGACTCAAGGTGGTGCCCCCGAACAGTTATACCCTCTGGTTATGACTAACATAGCCATGGGAAATGGCCCATAGAAATAGATGGTTTACCTATTAATAGCATGGGTGGATCTTTCCATGGCGAACTGTTAGTCATAACCAGATGGTAAATTTGTTATAAACCCATGAAAACTATGGATATATCACCATTAATGGGTTATAGATGGGTTATAATCACTACAGTAATACCGTAAACGGGTGATAATGCCATTCATTAACTATGGATATATCACCAACAAAAACCTTAGTGAAATTGGAGTTGTTGGCACCGACTCAGCTATCCAACGGGGGCACCACCTTATGTGTGTATATATATATATATACATAAATAAACGTTGATGGGTGAAACTAAACCAACTTATATCAAAGGGCAACAACTTGTACCTATGATATACCAACGAATATTTTAATTTGAACATAATGGGGTTATTTATAACCAAATTATAGTTGACAGAACGATAAACCAATCATAAAAATGATGATATTTACTGGGCAATTCAAAGTTATGCATGGGGATATCGGCTATATTGACCGAACCAAACCAGGAAAAAACGATATTTTGTTCTGCACGCTACCCTTAAAATTGGCCATTTGTAGATCATGTTCTGAGGGAAACCAGCCAGGTTTTCCCTAGCTGGTAGTGAGTTTTCCCTGCAGGGTATCTTTCAGAGTTGTGAATTTCACCAATTTCACTGGGTAAACCTGGCTGTTTGGGCGGTTTGCAAGATGAACCTTTGCAGGATCTATTACCCTCTGGTTATGACTAACATAGCCATGGAAGCCATGGCCCATAGAAATAGATGGTTTACCGTTCTTAATAGCATGGTGATTTTCCATGGCTATGTTAAACAGCCAGATGGTAAATCTCAAAGGAAAGCGGATGAATTTACCGTTCTTAATAGCATGGTGATTTTCCATGGCTATGTTAAACAGCCAGATGGTAAATCTCAAAGGAAAGCGGATGAAAATAGGGAGGGTGCCAGCAACCATGGATTTATGAAGAGACAGAACACTGGAAAACTCTGGAAAATGGCGGAAAAAAATAGTGGTTGGCCCCCATGTTTGAATCCACTACATATACAGCATAATTATCCATGAAACATCCCAATATATATCCAAATACCAGTATGTTTGATGGTTAAATCGCCATTGTTGATGGTTAAATAATCATTTCTTGATGCTGGAATCGCCATGATGGTCAAATCATAATGTCATATCAGATCACCATGGGTTTGTCTGAACATAAGATAGCCCCAAATTTGATGGTTATTTACCAGAGGCTACTTATCACTTTCCCTATTATGGCATAAAATTGGTCCTAAATCCCGCCATTTTTTTGAGACCCATTTGATGTTCCCTCGTCCTTGGCGATGGAATTTCCGACGCGCTAAGGCTTTCCTGAGGCCATGGGAGTTCGGAATGGTTGGAAGAAGAAATTGCAGCAATAAGGAAACTGGTTGGTGGTTTGGAACATTTGGATTATTTTTCCATTCAGTTGGGAATCATCATCCCAACTGTTACTCACTCCATCATTTTTCCAGATGGCTAAAACCACCAACCAGAAGGGAATGCTGTTTTTAATCGCTGGGAACATCTACGAAGACCCATGGGTTTCACAGAAAATCATCCCGATTCGGGAAACGTAGGTGGAATTTCCGGATTTTCCCCTCCATTTTGTGAGATTTTCCAGCTTGAAGCCAGCTTGCCACACTTGATGACCAGAGGGTACTTAGGGTGAAAATAACTAATTATATACTATAATTAGTAGTAAGACCGATGGAGTATATCCAACCTAAGATGGGACTGGCAAACAGCCAGCATTTCCAGTTTAGGAGTGATACAGATATTTACTCGACCGCAAATGGGAAATACAGATGGGACATCATCATGTTCAACAGACAGATGACGTGACAAGAATATTGTCCGTATCATGAATCATAATTTCGATACTAATCCACTCAATTTCGGTATGAAACTTACTACATTCGGGGTGTTTTTGGTCAAGTATAGGACGGCATTATACAGAACAAGACATGGGATATACCGTTGATATACCGAGTTTGCAAGCATATGATACAAAAACATGGCGAAGTGGAATACCTTTCTGGACCCACAAAATGTTGTCAAAGGTGTCGTCTCTAGCCATCTATTTTTTGGGGTAGTTGGTGATGTCAATCATATGTTTCGGTTCATGAGCCCAACATGTCGTGGATTAAGCAGCAAAGACGTGGATCGTAGCCAACAATCATGCATCATATCTCCTGCCATCCAACAATTTTAAGGGCCGTTTGATCAACATGATCCAGAAGTCTGAGTCGTAAAACCTCTGGTAAACTAACATAACTATGGAAAATCACCATGCTATCAATGGGTAAATCCATTATTTCAATGGCCATTTCTAATAGCATCTAATAGCTATGTTAGTCATTACCAGAGGGTAAAACCTCTGATGTTCCGTGGGGCGATGATCCAAATGTGGTGGATTTTCCCCACCGAACTCGGCCAACTTCCCAGGGTTACCAAGTCTGCACGGAACTTGAGCACCGATAGCAAGGTGGTGCCTCCCCCAGGTATAAATTGGTTATAAACCCATGAAAACTATGGATATATCACCATTAATGGGTTATAAATGGGTTATAGATGGGTTATAATCAAAATAATAATGCCCATTAATGAAATCCTGGATAATTGGGAACATACTGGGATGCCCATGAAAACTATAAGCCTATGGGATTTTTGTTGGTGATACAGTAGCCCATGAAAACTATAGATGCATCACCAACAAAAATCCCATAGTGAAATTGGAGTTATAAACGCATCAACTGAACGCTTAGCTATCGAACGGGGAGAGCACAATCTGTCGTGGACTTTTGCCTGCGGAGGGCTGGACTCTTTGGTGAGAAGAGCGACAAGCTGTCGAAGGCTTCCAGAGGATCTGCGGAGTGCCTCGACTCTGTCGCCCCTACCGGCGCCGTCGGGGCGGGGCGGACGATTTGTAGAAAGCGCCAGCGGTGGTTGACATTTGTCATGGTCCAAACCTAAGGGTTGGCTCTGGGATGCCATTGAATTGATTCTTAATCAAAGTTTCTATGGTTTTCTTATATTTCACGCGTTTGGAAAAAAGTGCAAGTTGAATTATGTTTGATGTACTCAGACAGATTGCTGAAGGGCCAAAACATATTTCAGCAGCGTTTTTTTTGGAAACATGGCTTATATATATATGTTTATATAATCTTTCTGAATTGAGATTCATGTTCGGAAAAGGATGGAGAACAGACTCAGATCTCGCAGAGTTGTTTTTTTAGGTGTATATATATATAATATATACAGATATGATTATATAATGATATATGTAAATAGTAAATATATGTTTCTATAGGATTCGACAGGTATTTGCTGATTAACATGGTGTTTTTTCTATTCTTTGCTGGTTATTAGATTGTCTTCCTGGATTTGTGCTTAGTCAGTCAGGTCGTCTGTTGATATTTTTGTAGTCCACACCCTGAAAAACTCGTCCGTTCATCGGCCAATTCTCACGTTTCTCCCAATGGAAACCAAGGTTTCGGTGAACAATAATTCCAGCCAAAAAAGGATGCTACTGTATGGATGTATTGGATGTTCAAGAATTGTATTCTTGAAGCAATTAGCCTTTGGTAAATTAACATTTGGACCCTGAAAATAACCAATGTTGAGTGGAAACTAAGCTTCCAACCTCCATCTGCCAGGGTCTATGTTGATTTATTGGAGGGTATGTAGTGTTTCAAAAAGACATAATTACTCTTAAATAAATTAAACCATAAACGCTCAACATAGATAATGTTGAGTGGAAACGAATCTCCTAACCCCTAACTCATGGCAGGGTCTATGTATGCAAGTTGGTATTTCTAACTCCAACATTTCCAATAGTAAGGTTTTATGGTAGATATACCCTCTGGTTATGACTAACATAGCCATGGTATAGATGGCCCATAGAAATAGATGGTTTACCTATTAATAGCATGGGTGGATCTTTCCATGGCGAACTGTGAATGTCATAACCAGATGGTATCGAAGCGATGAATCAGGGCAGTTTCCCCAGTTTGTGATCCCCCCTGAGGCAGATCTACTCTCCTGAGGCGTTTGGAAATCTGATGATCTCTGTCATGTTTTTCGATGTGTTTCTTAAGTGTATACCGTTTTTGGTTTTTGTTGGTTGATGAAATTTATGGAGTTTATGATTTGTTGCCGAAGTTTCCGTTTTTGCTTTGTTGGTGAAATTATTTCAGCTGTGGCACGCCCACATCCCTAGCTATGTTTGTTGGTGAAATCGCCTAAAATCGTGGTGAAACATCCCCAGTTGTGTTGATCAAATCCTGCTGTCCAGGAGTGTTGGATGGCCTTGGGGTATGGTCCAAAGGTATGTAAAAAACTTATCTTGGAATCAATGGGTATACAATTTTGGGATGTTGGTTGGATGTGTGTTTAATCTGGGATATTTCATGGGATATACTTGTCACTGGATGCATGGGTACGGTGTATTCCTCGACTTGCAAGAGCAACCCTTATATATCGTTTTCAGACAAAGCGTGACCAAGCCAAGTATCACATCAACTCAGACTGTTATAGCCATCATGGAAGAGAAATTCATCATCAAATTGCTATAAATTGGATATAAGATGTTATAAGCCCATGAAAACTATAGATGTATCACCTATAAATCCCATAGTGAAAATGGATTCACTGTTCTATTTGGGGATAACGATTCAACAAATCCTCCCATGAGTTTGACTTAAAAGTCCCTATGATTTTCCCCTTGATGAAATCAGTTGGGGGTTTAACATGAATGGCTAAAAGTTATATGGTAACATGTTGGCGAACCTCCAGGAATGTTGGGATTTTTTAGCACACTTCTTGGATGGGTAGAAACTAATCCTTGATGTTCATGGAAAATCACCAGCAAAAGATGATATTTTCTGATTGGTGGTTTGGAGCATGAATTTTATTTTCCATTTTATATATGGGATGTCATCCCAACCCCATTGACGAACTCATATTGTTCAAGATGGTTTTTCAACCACCAAGCAGTTTTTCTTGTAGACTTCCAGTCAGATTTTTCCCAGCTTACAGTAGTGGAACGTTTTCGCTTTTCCCTTTTTTTTTCCCTCTGCCAGATTCCCGGAATCAATCAACTAGATCCAGAGGAGTTGCCAAACAGGTACCGGGTACCGGGTACCGGGGGGTAACGGTTAGCTCCAACCCGTGGCGTTTCAAGGAGCTCCTTGAGGGAACCATATTCCATGGGATAAATCATGATGAAGCTATTGAATTTTTGTTGAAGAATGTTCTAAAGCCATCGGAAACATTCAAAACAATGGGACTTCATGGGATTCTATTGGATAAAAATATAAAGGAACCTCTCAACCAACCGTAAAAATGCCTGAAACTGGGCTAAAAAACCATCAAACATCGGATTTAACCAACAAAAACATGGCAAGTAAGGAGGACCTGCAGCAAAATACACTTCGGAACTTGTTAGCCTCTGGTAAACATAGAAAAAACTATGGAAAATCACCATCTTTGAGTTCTGTAAATCAACTATTTCTATGGGCAATTTTCAAGTTCGCAAACTGTAACAGTCGTTACTAGAGGCTATTGTTCAATATCAGATATCATTTTCCTCATGATTGATTGTCTTACTGGTGCTTAGTAGGGAATTTTCGGGAATGATCCACAATAACTATTAGTATCTATTAGCAATTAATCCCAGCAACCCCCAGCAACCCAACCCCCAGCAACCCATCCAGCAACCCTACGTAAAACGCACATGGAGCACGACATGTCCACCTTTGAAATGATCATCCCGTCGCGATGGACAAGTCTTGCAGGGCCTGGAAGGACTGGAGCAATTTCTAGGTCGAGACGGATCTTCGCACAGCGGTCCTACAGTTATGGCCATTAGTTATAACTGGTGAATTCTATAAATGGGGAGAATCTCCCTTTAAACAAAAAAACTGTGGAAACATAAGAAATGTGGAGTTAATTGGACATTGATGCAGTTATGGCCATTTATTGGGTATATAAATGGTGATTTCTATTGGATGATACATTCTACAAATGGGGTTCATGTGGCTGAAAGAATGCCATAGCACCTATACCCCAGACACTGGGAATGGTGGTTTGGGGGGATGGTGCTAGTGGATTATCACCATATATCCAGGTGGAAAAAACACCTGGTTGGTGGTTTCAACAAACCCTAAACCACCATTGTTTTAACATGTTTTAAGCACATCATAAGTACTTAGTCACTGGTATGACTCGGGCCATAACTGTAGGACCTGCCACCATTTCACCGACTCCTTGCCCTCCATGCCTTGACTCGAGGGAGCTGCGGAGCTACGGTTTGCGCGCTTTCAGCAACGGCAAAAGCTAGGCAGCTGTACATCTATGTCATTATATATATATAAAAGTTGCATATCGTATGAGATGTATATCATATATATAATGATATACATATAACTACATAATATATATATATATTATATTATATATATATATTATATTATATTATATTATATTATATTATATTATTGTATATTATATATTATTTATATTATACATATCATATCATATTATATATATATATTATACATATACATATTATATACGAAATATACATATTATACACGATATACCCAACTTAAAATGGAATAGCTCCACTTCGTAGGCATCTCTTCTCCAGGCTTATGAACCAGTCAGACTCAGTGGTATGATCTGGGCGGATTTTTTTCCCAAAAAAACATGCGAAAGTCATAGGAACAGATGGGAAAACCATAGGAAAATATGGGAAAACATAGTATCATAGGGAAATGATGGGATCATCATAGGGTGAAGAAATTCCCGAGTAACACGATGGGAACACATGTGAAATTCCGCACCAAAAAGAGGTTTCGTTTGCTAGGAAATCATGGATGACACCGGAGGGAGTCAACTCTGAGAACTCGTAAATACGTGAGAGATCGAGATATTTCACCACCAGTTGAAAGACACAAGCTATGTGACCCACTTGGATCGGAAAACCTGCTGAATCATAGTGGTGAATCATAGTGGTTCCAAACCACAACAGACCATGGGGTATGGTTTACCAGCAACATTGGGCGATGATGTGCCATTGCATTGGCTAATTTAGGAGACTAAATGATGGTTTGGGTAACCTGTAACCACCATGAAATGATATGAAGATGCAAAGTTGTAGACTTGAACAAAGGAACGTGATATTTCAATATGATTCACCAACAGAAAACATGGGGATGAAGATGACAAAGGAACATTGAAGAACAAACATGTGGATTTACTTAACGGGAAACGGATCGTGTAAACCAAAATGGCGAACGATGTGGAACCAAAAACATCTTGACAAGTGTCGCGGTGTTGCAGTGTTTAGGATTACAACACACTTATAATTACTAATCCCTTTCCCCTGACATCAAATACTCTCCAATCAATAACATAGTTTAGTATTTGACCTATTCTGTATTTGGGCTCATTGAAAGGGGTGTTCAACATTCAATAGAGGGAACGGGATTGCCAAATTGTTCACCATAATTTCCAGACTCTGTCCTGCAGGGACACGTCCCAATGTGACATGCCCAATATACTACTATCCGAGCATTCACTGAGGTTGGTTGGTCACCGACTGTTTTTGTTGTCTAAGCCCTTGAAAGCAAAACATTAGACATACCCTGCGGGAATCACCTGGCAATGGAACATTCCGAATTTTTGGATAATGTTCCAATTAAAACCTCAATTTACAGGGGATCAAACCTAGCTAGCCATGTTTGATGACGGGTAAGTAGCGACCCCAAGCCATTGAAACCACCAGGCAGAATGATTGGAAAAACATCACATGTTTTGCTGCCGCCAACCTTTTCCAAGTGATACACAGTAGTTGATTTCTGAAGTTGCCGTGCCTGGATGATGCCTGGGGTTATACAAGGTGGGCTCTCGTTTTACGACGGCGAAGTCGTTTTACGACTAGAAAACTATTGGGTGTATGGTAGACATATCCTTAGTTAATGGAGTTAATCTGGTTGGTGGTTTCAAACATTTTTTATTTTTCACAATATATGGGATAATCCTTCCCATTGACTAATATTTTTCAACATGGTTAAAACATGTTAAAACCACCAACCAGTAATGGTGTGAACATATACCAAGAAACAAACTCCCGGACACGACCTTGTATAAGTTACATATAGTTACATGGTCTTTCAGTATTTCTAATGGAATAGCCCTCCAGTTATAGAAGGTGCTGCCTTTTCCAGTTATCAATTGGTTTCTTTGCCCATGAAAGCTAAAGATATATCACCTGTAAACCCTACAGTTATTGGAGTTATTTGCACCAACTGAACGCTATCGAACGGGGGCACCACCTTGTAGAATGTTAGAATATGTTAGAATGTTATAGAGGGCCCAGCATCCCAGCATCCCGAGCTTACACTTACACAAAACCGGTTGGGAAACGTTGGGATGAAACGTTTTTCCATCATCCACTGGAAATCCCGTTCTTTTTTGGGTTCACCGCCAGCGGGTTCACGACTCTCGTGGTTCTCAGCTGCAGGATTCCACTTTCGAACATTGATGAAGATCCCCAGGATGAGGTGGGCCTAACGGCCTAACGGGTGGTGCACCTCGGTTAATCGCCAACGTTGGGATCACCAGTCCTGCAATGCTAAGTTTATAACTACAATAACTACAATAACTATAGACATCTATAGACTATTGTTTTTTTTCTTTTGCTATATGGTGATGTTTATCAATATAGTTTTTTTTTTTCTGGATTTATGGTGAAAGTAGAGATATCCATGGTTACCAACCATGGTTACCAACCATGGTTACCGTTGCAGGGCCCTAATAAACTAACACACAAACATCTGGGAAGCACCGCAACACCACCTTTTGGGTCGCGGCCCGGCAGCTCTTTGGAGCTGAAAGTGGAGAGGCCAAAATTTGGAGCCTTCCATGGAGATGTCCTGGTAGTATTTCTATATCAATATCATCTGAATATCTATGATATATATATATACATGATATATACATAAATTCATACATATGATTATATGTATATGATGTATATATATATATATGTGATATATGACACACACACATATATATATATATACGTATATATATATACCCATTTGCTAGTGTGTGCCAGTGTGTGCCAATCACAAACCAATCATGAAGATGCCTAAGTTATCATGGATGTCTAAGTTGATCACCACCGGAGAACAATGATTTTTCGCTAAAAACAATGTGTCTTTGAGGATGAAACGCCAGAGAAAATGGCCACATTTTATGTATACATGTCAGAATATCTATAATTATATCTATATATATATATATATGTCAGATAAAATGTCAGAATGTCCGAATATGTGTCAGAATGTCAGAATAGTTGTGATGTTTTGGTGGTTAAATCTCCATAGTTTGGTAACGATGGGTAACTGCTTTCTGCAGATTAAGTTACCAAAGGGTAAATCAATTGTGCTTGGGTTAGATCCTCATTGCGTGATGGTTAAAGCGAAGCAATGACGGTTGATTTCCTGCCCCAATAAGATCCGTGGAAGCTATTGATGGCAAGTCTTTTGAAGTGAGCTGATCCCATAAAAGGGCTCATAGACATACTTATGATCCACGGATCCTAAAATATGTCAATGGGAATTTCAGGATCCGAAAATGGAGGTACGTTAGTACCATTTTTCAGGCAATATTTTCTGGGGATATTCCCTGAAATTTAGGCCTAAAAAAAGCCTTATATATGATGGGTATCTCCAGTTTAGGTTCCTGAAATGGCCGTTGAAAATGTTGGTGATCCAAAAACAAACCAAAAACTTCCCAACCGGCTGGCACTTAGATGTACTTACTATCTACTTCTTTGTGGATGACACCATGACATTTTTGGAGGGGCTGAGAAATCCAAGTGAGTCAAAAAAATGGTTGAGCCCGAAAATCCCATGGTAACTGTTATCATGATGTTCACATATGTTTCCCCATTAGATGAAAAACATGGGGTCCACGGATGGGTCTTGTTGGGAAAAATTAGGAACCGGTTGAAAAACCCCATATGAAACATTGGTGAAAATGGGATTGGTTTCCGGTGTCGATTTTCCCAACGAAACCAATCCCAGATTAGCTCACCATGGTGCTGGCATATTTACCTGCAAAGCTGGGTCATTTTTGGGGTAAATGTAGGTAAATATTACATACATGGAGCATCTGGGAATCCATTGATTGGGGTATCCCCAAGTACCATGGCATGTTCCTTTCACGTGCCAGGTGCCAAGTGAAAGGAAGGGTCTCATCAGCAGCGCTGCGGGGATGTACCGCAAGGGCGTTGGGGAGCCCACGGGGGGATATACCCTGCTGTAATCAAACATAGCTTGCTGGATATTTCTTTATTTAGTTCAAAGATTTTCCCGTTTAGATAGGGGATTTTGCAGCTCCATATGCAATTATATATATATATACGTAATTATATATATATATATATATGTAATTACAGTTTATACACATGTTTGACTGCCGGAGGATATCTCCTGTATTCGTATCACCAAATTTCTTGCAGATTCTGACATAGATTCTGACATAATGAAAATCACCAACCAAGGAACAATAGGTATCCAACTTATGCTACCTACAAATCCATATACCCTCTGGTAAACTTACAAAAAGCTATTGAAAATGGCCCAGTCGAAATAGTTGATTTACCCGTTAATAGCATGGTGATTTTCCATAGTTGTTTGTATGTTTACCAGAGGGTATATGGATTTTAGCCACAGAACATGCAGTTCACCAGTTCAAGTTCACCTTTTTGGGGGATTCACATACTTTTTTTGCGAGTCGCAACTCAATTCAGAACAGCAGAACGAAGAAATGAGCAAACCCAAAGTAAATGGACAAGTGGAAAAACTGGAAAACTAGGAAGGATATAAGATAACATAAATTAACATAATTCATAGCTGTAACATCCTGGAATCACAACTCTCTATCTATAAATGGTCCCATTTCACTGCCAAGCTGTCCCACCTCGAAACGCTGTCAGATTAGGGAAACTCAATGGACCATCGGTAGTTGATTGGTTACCCGGCCTGTTTTAAACGTTTAGAAAAAGCGAACTGGAAAGATCCACCATCTGAAAAAGTTCGGTAAATCAACTATTTCGATTAGGGCCATGACTGAAAAATAGCTATGTAACAAATTACCAGAGCACTTGAGTTGGATCTGGGTTCGAAGATTGTCTTGGTTCATTTCAAAATAGGCTGCGCCGAATTCCATGGGTTAACCGGTTAACCATCATCATTGCTATTAAAATGGCCATAAAAGGGTGACACGCTCCATTTTCAGACCACTCAGAAGTCAGATACTGCGGCCATACACGAAGTCAAGGCACAGTACAGCGCAATCAGCCTGCGAACCCTCTTACTGTACATATGTTATATATATATATATACATACATATGTCATGTGTACTTTTTTTGGGGGGGAGTATTACAAAATCCTATTGGTTTTTTTCAACGAAATTCTGGATTACAATATCGTACAAAACTCTTCCCACTGACATGACATTTTCCATGGCTGGTGTGGAGCTTCGTCGCGAAGTTCACCGAGGTCTCTTTAGCGAGTAGTTTCGTCTGGGACAAGGCGGAAGAAGGCCTGGGCATGGTGGAGCCACTCCCGAGAAAGCCGGGATTTCACAACCACCGTAGGTTAATAAGCTGAGAAAAAGTTTCAATAAAGATGAATAAACTCAATAAAGGTCCAGAACCCGGGTTGATTCTATCAATAATAACCTCTCTAGTTTGAATTCAATAAACCTTATTTCTTATATTTCTTACTATTAGTCATTGATAAACCAGGTAGCTTAAAGAATGAATCAGCAACGGTTTTCGGTTGCTCAGCTGTCCGATGTTTGACTGTAGTCTACCAACCACTGGGGCCTCAACTTGGCAAACCATGTTATGTTTTTGTTTGCTTAATCTCTCTGAATCAGCCTTACTTAAGCATTATTTGGACACACATACATACATATAACAGACATACATATGATCATACATACATATAAACATATATCACTGTATATATATATATAGATACATACACAAGTGAATGTATAGGTATGACCACAACTATATAGTTATGATATATATATATATATGTTAGTACATACATTATACATATATATATATATATTAGACACAAATATACTGTATACACACGTGCGTTTGATCCCTACTCTTCCTACGGCTCAAAATAATGTATCCGCAAAGTTCGCCGGAATTGCTTCTGCCTACCAAGTGGACAATTTCTTCAGTGCCACCCAAATCAATTGAGGTTCCCGGGTGGATAGCCATACACTTACCAGAGGGTTTTTACATACGATGTGGAAAATCCCATTGGTACTATGTAAGCCACCAGAATTCAAAGCTTTTAGCAGGGGCTCAACTTTCACAGCGTTTGATCCCGTTTCTGTGTGTGTTTTCTTTCCTCTTGAGAATTTTAAGCATTGCCTCATTGATTGGTTCCTTCCTGCTTTCCTGGTTGAGTTGTTACGTGCAACTGTGCAACGCATGTGACCGGCTAAGAAAGATGGCTGGGTGGTAGATCAGTGGACGGTATAGTTTGGCTTGCAAGGCCCTGGCCCAGGCCCATAGTTCAGAGCAGTCGGTGAGAGGGCTGTTTTCCATGGAAATAAACCATCCAGCTATGGGTGTACCCACATTTTAGGAAACCTCCATATTGAATTATTGAACTTTCATAACTTTCATTTGCTAGGATTTTCCATTATAAACCATAAGTTGTTTACGATCTTCCATTATAAACCATACATTGTTAGTGTAACGACAGACCAGGCTTACGACGTATGCGGTAGTCCAGGGGCTTCACCAATGTGAAATTGAGCCTGTGAGTCCCCCAGAATGTGGTGCCCAGTTACCGTTGATTGCTTCATTTTTCTTATCTGGTGGATAAAATGGTGATTGAATGGTTTAACAATGGCTTAACATTGGTGAACAATGGGATGATAATGGGATATAACCTCTGGTAAACTAACATAGCTATGGAAAGATCCACCCATTTTCATGGGAAAATCCACTATTTCGACTGGGCCATTTTCAATAGCAAACTGTTAGTTTACCAGAGATGTATCTACCATAGAGCCAACACTTCTACTTCGACCAAGTTGGCACTGTGCCTAGCTCACTAGTTGGCACGACGGCACGTAGCTACTATGGCATGGTTATAGTTATAGTCATCCCCGAAAAGATGGACACACACACATATATATATATATTCCCATTAAAGTTAAAGTAGTGAAGATTAACTTTTGTGTATTTTTTAAGGGTTACGACAACCATCGAAAACATACTGTATATAGTAGTTCATCAACATTTGGACGGATTAAGAATTTAACCAAGAAACATATATATATATATGACAAATATGGTGTTGAACGGATTGAATCGGGAAAATAGATGAACATAGATAGCACCTTCCTTTCCTGGGATAATCCTTTGCCAGGTATCAAGAAGATCAGCAGCATCGAGGAGCATTTTGTGCTTTGACCATGGGGATTATGGCATGGGGTCAATCCAAACTTATAGCAGATGTAACAATTCCCTGAGAATCGATGTCGGCATATAGATCAAAAATAGCAATGTAGTCAAAATACGGCTACATCTCCGTTAATGCTTGATTTTGGTGACATTTGTCGAAACCTGTCGGTGACATTTAGATATATTTATAGAATTTGTTGGTGTTTTCTGTTTAAATAGATTGAACCATGACATATGTATGTATATATATATATTGTACATTGACATTGTAAAACATGGGCATTATATCTATCGTACATGGAACCAAATATCATGATAAGTTTGGTGCCGCGGCTGGCTCCTTTGCCGCGACTTTGCGGAGCAAACTTTGGATTTCTCAACCAGTGACCTTTCAATGGATTGGTTGAAACGGATCACGAAGAAAACATAGATCTACCGAAGACAATGTTTTTCAGTGATGTTTGTTTTCTCCAAATATAGAATTGTAGTGTAATTGTTTCATATTGTTTCTATCATTCAATTCTATATGGTATATTTTTTGAGTAATAGGCATCCTACGAGCATGGATTTCAATAATTTCTGAAATGTTGTCGAACATTTGGGATGACTTGAGGGTGACCCCATGTTCTGAAATGATGATGTGGGGGTGCCGCTGTTTTAAGAAATGGGAATACACATGTGGATTCATCCAAGTTAGTCGTCCATTCGTGGTAATTGGCACCGGAATGTTCCAAAACATTCATCCCCTTGAGCCTTGAGCCCTTCCATCTCCAAATAATCATTAAAAAAATGGATGATTGGAAAAGGGCGAAGCTAAACAATATCAGCGAGTGCACTCTTTGCCCCAGGGCTGAGGGTGTGCTCCTCTTTTATCAAGCAAATAGTTTGTTTCAGGTTGGTTACGTACTTACATATATAGAAAATTATATATATATATATATATACACACACATAGAATACATGTAATCCAGTTAATCCAGCCAGATGTTTCAGGTTTGATAGCGGTTTCTTCATCCAACTCCGTTCCAAACAGCGGTAAGGTGGTACCACCGAGGAAAAAAAACAAACGAGTTTAGTGAGTTCAACCGCCAGAATTCAGCAAAAGAATCCCATGAAATCCTGATTTTTGTATATTTTTGTTGGTTCGATCAGCATTTTTTCGGATGGTTTCCTATGGTTTCCCATCAACATCACCAATAAAATCCCATGAAATCACCATTTTCCCATGGTCTTTCCTAAGGTCTCTTACCGTCCTGTTTTACGCGTTTTTTTGTCACAACTCGGCGTGCCAGCAAGGTGCTGAGTGATCAAGTTCAACCGCCCTCCAATGAACATGTCAAGGTGCAGCGTTGGGAATTGACAAAATGGTACAGTTACTTACTGGTGCTTAGGAGGGAATGAGGGAATGATCCACAAGAACTATGAAGAATAATCCCATTCCCCCATTCCCATCCATTCCCTACTAAGCACCAGTAAGGTTATGGCCGGAAATAGCAGTTATAAATGGTGAAATAACTGGTTATTTCCATGGGATACATTCCATAAATGGGGTGACTTAGTACTTATGACCTGTAAAGGTGGATAATTAAAACAATGCCATAAACCACCCATATGGGAATGGTTTATGCCACCTATTTATATACAGTACTGATTTGGGGAATGGTTTATTATTGGTTTACCCACATTGTTGATGGTGTTTTGATGTTTTTTGTTGCGGCATTCATGGTAATCTCTATCCAATGATAATCTCTATCCAATGGTTAATCCGATGGTTACCACATATAAAATCCAGATAGAGATCCAATGGGCATGGTATTAAATCCAGCCATCATCAACAGGGATTTCAATGCGGTTTACTTCAACTTGGCGAAGAAGGCCACAAAAAATGAATGGTATAGTGGCCATACTGTAAATCCAAGGATTATGTTTCAATGGCATTTAATGGCAATCCAAGGATTTATAATGTTAATATTAGGTCAATCTTGGATGAGTCAAAACTAAGCCTTTGGTCTTTTGGTATCAATGTGATTATCTACGTTCGCATTCGCAAAAAAATTGGTTCATTTTTTGCAGGATCTAAGGTTGGGCATGAATATGCATTATCCTGATTAATTATATATATATATATATGAGGGAAATGTCGTCAGGATGGACACCCTGCCCGGGATGAGTTTTTCCGTGCCCGGATTGACCACTGGGCTAACATGAGGGGATAACCATCAATCAGTGAGGTTTCCTAAGTCGTAGGGAAATGGGATGAAATGGGGCTACCCCCAAACTCATCCATTTCAATGGTAATTATGTTCCATGAAATAAAGCATCAGTGGGGGTAGCCCCTATGGAAAGCCCCATTTTGAGTACCAGATGATCACTTTTTGGGGGGAATGCGGAATGCCCTAATCAATCAAGCAGAACAATCCGAGGGTGACACTACTTGGGAGTATTGAAATTGTTGAATCTGAGACCAATGACAATTTTTGTGGGTTGAAGTGCTGAGCAACAACTGTTGCTTTAAAAATCAGTCCCGCTTGATATTACTTCAATCCCTGCTCAATTGTATGTCTCACACACCACAAATTTCTGGCCCCTTCTAGAGCAAGTTCTGGTTGCGTTAACTACGCAGTAGACAGGTCTTGGTGCCTGATTATCAAGGAATCCTCAGTATATACTACGGAGATACTGCGTGAACAAGTGCAAGGAAAGGGCTGGCTTCGATAATATATAAAAAAACGGTATCAGTATGATGATTAATATTCTGAATTATTCTAATCCAATTGTAATGTTCATGACAGTACCATTTTAGAGTAATGTGGTTAAAACAATAATCAACCATCCCCCAAACCACCATTTTTATATATTTTTATTGGTGGTATAAACCATTCCCAAATGGGTAGTTTTGTTATTGTTTTAACCACATTATTATGAATCATCATCACTGGTTGGCATAATCCGTGATTCTCAAAGCCTGGGCGTTTCATTCGGATGGGTTCTGCGGGTCCGCCGAAGGTGCTACATGCAAGAACTGCGGGGGTGCCCATGTTATTGCGAAAGATGAGTGGCAGAAATTGGAGTTGATGAAATTGATTTTAAAGCTGCTTTTTCTACTAGGAAACTAAGTGGAAGCATAGTAAATATAGTAAATCGGGCATCCAGATCACCATTGATTACGGTAAATCCATCAGTGAATGGGCCATCATCGCTGCCATAGCTTCAGCGGTGCCAGGATCGTGAAACTGCCAACGCCCTGTTGTTGACTACGGATTATGGATTATTATCGATGATATTCACCAAATATTGGGGATTATCATGATTAACAAAATGGGGGGATTATCATGATTCTTTACATGGGAATCTGTTTTACACAAGCTGTATTTTTCGGAATGACAGAAGGTTTTGAACACTGCTGTGGGGTTAGTTAGCCCAGTTATAAATGGCAGAACCCCGTTGGAGGACTTATGATTCCCCTGGTTGCTGACCAGTTTATTGTAGACTATTGTTGTTGTATCCAGACTCAATGCTGAGATGTTGTATCATGCTTCATCCGAGGATTTGTAGTCAAGTGTTTCCTCCAGAGTGCATAATTGGCCCACTTCATGTTGCTGTCCCCTTTCAAAACCTCTTAATTGACACTCCTGAGGATTTGGTTCTCGGCTTCTCTACATGTACTACATAGGTTTCAGCATTTCTTTTTGAGTCCCTTCTCTTCGGGGCTTTTTTCTAAGCTTGGTTTGCCCTGCAAAGTAGCTATTGTTGGCCAAATCCTGGCTTAAAAGTTGCTCACATATCATATTTTCCGACGGTAAACATGCCAAGTTTCTGGTAAAAATCACTGACCAGCTGAGTGGTGACAAGGTGGCGAACGGCCAGCAGGTGGTGTTGAAGGCAGGGTAACTGGGCCAGGTATTGGGGCCAGCATGCTGACCTGGGGAGCTACTTGGGCAGCTGAAAATGGGTACAATAATTGGTAATAACATGTAATAACATGTAATAACATATAATAACCAATAAATCAATAAGCTCCAGGGCTCAAAATAGGTACAATGGTAAGAACCTGTAATAACCGTTTTTTTTAGCTCCACAAGTTGGGATAGCCCTTTTTTCGCCATGGCCACCATGGCGGTCCCGCCTGGTGTTAGTTGGTGATAACAAACCTGTGCTAATGGTTAACCAATTAATGGAAAATAAATGTAATGGCAGTTGATCATAACCAGTGTTAAATGGTTAACCATTTCGAAACCTGGTGTTAGTTGATCAATGGAGTATCCAAAGGTAATGGTTAATCGTGCCCAATGGTACACCAATGGTATGGTTTCCAATGTTGGTTGAAAAACACCGTGCCCAATGGTTAGTTGGTTTATCCAAAGAGCTGGGATACTCATGGAATCTCATGGATACACGATATCTACCAGAAACCGTAGTTGTGGTATGTTATAGCAGTGTTGATTTCATTTAAACCAACTGAGCCAAGGCTTAGTAGTAGCACCAACCGTACGTCTTGTCTTTGTCTGTTTAGGCTGGTGGTTTGAAACATGGCGAAATCACCAACCGGATGACTACCAGAACTATCAGTTTTTTTTTTTTTTGTGACCATCCCCAACTTTCATCCTATATAATTTTAGTTTTTGATGTGTTTTTGCTAAATAGAGAGTCACCACAACCAGAACAACAGGTCATTCAGAAGACCTTCTTCGCCATTCCGGGCGAAGAGTATCCTGGCAGAAGCTGCATGCTATGTGGGGCTCCTGCATGTGGGGCTCCGAGCCGATAGGTAAGCAACATTAAGTGACCAAATGAATGTGGATTTAATCTCGCTTAATATTTTGGTAAGTGATATGTGCTGGCTATGTTTTAAGAATCCAATATCACCAGAGCCGATCAAACAAAGTCGATTTTAAGCAGTGCGGATACTAGTGATAGACACGGTCTGGGGGAGCATGTTCAATCTGTTTTTTCCACTATTTTGGGAAGCCAATTCAATAAATCAACCAGTGTGCATTGATATGGGTTTCACATGTACAACATTGGGGATACAAGCAGCAACACATGAGTCGCGACCGTGGGGCCCAATATTTTTCCCACGCGAGGAAGGACTGGAGAAGAAATGCTGAGCTGATGTTGAAGCTGAAGAGAAGTCGTTTCATTTGCGAGATCTATGGCATTTTTGAGGATAAGACGTCCTACTACGAAGCTCGTCTTGAATATCACCTGGGCTTTGTGGTTGGTCTGTTGGGGTTCAAGATGCTAACTAGGTCAATCGTAGATGGGTACTTTGATCCTTTAGTCTTTTGGCATCAAAGGGAATATCTACGAACCAGCATTTTTTTTTTTTGCAGGGTATCTAAGATTGGCAATGCTAAAAGGAATACAATAACTATCTCATCGAAAGTCCATGAGTGGTTGGTGCTTTCATTTTTGTTCAACCATATTTGGAAAGATTATGAAGATCGACTAGTATGACTAGCTGGTTGGTGGTTTGGAACTAATATGTTTCAGAGTGGTTGAAACCACCAACCAGCTAGTATGCTGATGAAATCAGGGAGTTGTACCCACCCATTAGATGAGCTTCCTGTATGTTTATTCTTAATATCTGTCCCATACCTGCTGCATTTGCGGGACATGGTCCCCCAGAACTTCACTCTCATTACAAGCTGCATCATGCGGTTTTTCTGGAGGGAGTTTGGACGAAATCAGCGCAATTAGGCCGCCTTTTGCAGTTGGGGAGCCCTTGCTGCCTGTGTAACAAGGAGTTCAAACGCACCCATGCTGCAATGTCCTTACACAAGTAGCTTTGCTATGGCTCAATGGCCTTGACACAATCGACAGGGGCAGACAAGCACTGATATGCACGGTATGCCTTCAAAGCTTTGACCAAATCTCTGCCTTACCGCACCTACGTGATAGCCACAATATGCCTGGAACCCCTCAAGGGATAAACTGCCTGGGAGTGATGCTGCTTGCCTTCGTTAGCACATCATGAGTGCCAGATGCCCTGACTTCGATGCTGCCCCTCTTGTGACCAAGGGACCTCAGAGATGGACCAGGATTCTGCACAGTGCTTACATTGGACCTAAGTTTCATATCTTCAGAGAACTTACATTCTATCGGAATTTGGGAAGCCCAAGGCTAGCCCGTTTGAATTTCCACCAAGTAACAGCATCTGTTGTGCACATCAGGGATTGTCTATAGATGTCTATAGCAGCTGGGTTTGCCAAAGCATTCATATGCGTGTATACATTTACAGTAGCCCCCAAAAAGATAGAAACGTAGGGCCTTGCCCTCCCGCCATTGTGTTAGGCGGTTTTGCAATCCCCATGAATACTAGTGCGTTATATCCGCCTGATCAACCCAAGAGTCAAGCAAGGCAAATGCGCGTCAACTTGGCTATCTAGGGACCCTCACCTTGCAGGATGCTTCTGAGGGTCCAATCTGGTTGGTGGTTTGGAACCATGGAATTTTATGACTTTCCATTCAGTTGGGAATGTCATCATCCCAACTGACGAACTCATATTTTTCAGAGGGGTAGGTATACCACCAACCAGTATACCAACCAGAAACATCTGCCACAGTCAACTTAGGAAATGTATTGTTGGTAGTAACAATACGCCCAGACGATTCGACTTGCCCAACATCACTTTTAGGGTTTTAGAGTTTTTGGACTTTTAAGTGTTTAGCATGTGTTTTTTTCCTTGATTTTTGCCATGGTTTCTAGATTCTAGATGGTTTAGGGTTTAGGATTCAGGGTTTACGGCTTCAGGGTTTGCGGACAGGTCCCCTACCTGTGCTTTTCAGGAATGCCTTGAGAGTGCCTCCGGCAAAACGAGGTGTTTAGTCGTAAGAATGCAGGAAGCCCCAAATTTGGACACAAAAATCAACATCCACCAATTTATAAATTTATATATAATTATACAATATATACTTACATATTATTACATATTTACATCCGGTAAACTCACCACTATTGCTGGTACCATCCCAAAGAAAATCCAGCCCCACGGGGCACATTCAGCACCATTCTGAGGTGAGCATGGAGAAAGTCACAGGACAAGACCTCTATGAGGTGCTCAGTGTCAGGGACGTCCCTAAGTATTGTTAAATGGAGGTTTCCTAAGTCATGGGGGTACCCGTAAATCATCCAGTCATTAGACTCCATCCTTAGTATTGAATCATATTGAATCTAATGGTATTGTGGATCCCCCATTTTAAGAAAACCCCGAAGTTGAGTGACATATGAGTTAGGAACACAATAGCCTGGTTGATTGGTTAATGTGTTGGGATTCATACTGCCGCTGCTTATTGGGGATGGTGATAACCCGTACTGTACGAGAGAAGCCGTTTTCAACCAACTGCAGTATTTTTTAATGGCTCATATGAGCCATGGTCAAATGGTCATCGATCCATCAATTGGAATTTATATTTCTTATCTTACCTTATCTTGTCTTATCTTACTGTCTTACTTGTATCTTGCCCTTTCTTATCGTATTTTATCTTATCTCTCTATCTATCTGTCTATCTATCTATCTATCTATCTAATTATCTATCTATCTATCTATCTATCTATCTATCTATCTATCTATCTATCTATCTATCTATCTATCTATCTATCTATCTATCTATCTATCTATCTATCTATCTATCTATCTATCTATCTATCTAATCGATCTAATCTATCTATCTATCTATCTATCTATCTATCTATCTAGCTCTATCTATTTGAATCTATCTGAATCTATCTGAATCTATCTGAATCTCTTTGAATCTCTTTGAATCTATCTGAATCCATCCATCCATCCATCCATCTATCTACCTATCTATGTATATATATATATATCTAAGCAAAGTAATTTAAGTCATAAAAAAGGTGCTGATTGGGGGTTCAGCATTTTTGTGGCTTTGCCAATTCTTTGACCATCTTCGACAGGTGCTTACTGGGAAAGAACGTTTGTGTGAAGATGATCAGAAGGACCTGGGACTGGAAGTGGTCATCCAGGGCTAACGGTGGGAGGATCATTCCGAAAGACTATCACCAGGGCTCTAAGGCATCTCTGGAACCATTACCTGGGTTTGTTTAATCGGTGATTTTGTTATTTTCCCAATGGACAATCCACCATTTGGGGAATCTATAGTGAATATTTTTTATTTTTTGGGGACCCCTTAAGCAAATCCAAGATTGGTATGATCATTCTTGGGAATCCATGTTTCAGGTTACATGTTGAATTTAGGAGGTGTAATTTCGCTAAATGTGACGGGCTCTATGGCTTTGGCTCGTGAACAATCATGGGTATTTTTATGGGAAATGATCCCACAGTAGGCTTAAACCAGGTTTGGGACTTAAAACCTACAACCTATAACTGGACTGGTTGGTGGTTTGGAACCATGGAATTTTATGACTTTCCAATTCAGTTTGGAATAATCATCCCAACTGACGAACTCACTCCATGATTTTTCAGAGGGGTTAGCAACCACCAGAACCGGTGGAATCCTCGGCTCCATAGAATGCCAGAATAGAACGTCAGATAGAATGCCAGAAAAGAATGTCTGAAGATTATACCACATATATATATATATATATATATTCCAGATGATATGTGAGAAACTATGACAAGTAAGTGTCAGGGTGGGGATCACTCGAAGTAAAGTAATTTGGCACATCTCTACAAAACCTTCAGGTTGAAAAACAAACTGTCCAACACATTAAGCAAATATCTTTCAAAACCAGCATTTTTTGTGAATTCTGATGACGTCACCACGATGTCGCCAAGCTGGGGATGGATCCAAACTGCGCGATATCTGATGCAAAAATGCCAATCCTAGCACCCCAAAATTTCCCCCATATGATCCCCCAAATGAAGAGCTCTGGAGGTATTTACTATTAGCTGGATGGGATTGTTGAATAGGGTATTTGGCTTTTGATATGGAGGTTTCCGAAGATGCAAGGCTACCCCAAATCAAATCAGCCAAGTCAGCCAGGACCATTTTAGTATACCAGGATCGCCCATTTTAGGAAACCCCATGGGTCCATAGGTGGCAATTATTATCCCCAATTCCTTTCAAACCCTTGCTGGCTTGGGGTACCCCCAGGTTAGGAAACCTCCAAATACAACATTAGTCCCCTTGGTAGTAGGTGATTGGGGAATATGAGCCATTGTACACACATATTAATATATATACATATATATATATAACCCATAATATATATATATAGTTCAATATATATATATATGTAGTTCAATATATATCTACATGTACACACACACATATATATATATATGATATATGTATACATATATATATATATATACATATGTATATATATATATATGTATACATATATCATATATATATATATATATCACCCCTATATATTAACCCATGTTTCTGGGTTCTGTCCAACCTTTGCCCACTTTGAATTTTCATCGCAGGAAGTCATCCGACAGATCCTCTGTGGCATTCGGGACCTTCACTCCTCTTGCATCCACAGGTGCAGCATGGGAAGCCTAAGAAAACATGCAGAATTTAGATGATTTTGATGGGTGATAATGGGTTAATACTGGGCTATTAACGGGTTAATAGTGGGTTAATGATGAGTGATGAATGGATGAATAGTGAATTCATAACGAGTTATATAATCATATTTCAAATATTGGGATATATGATGTATATATATATATATACATATGTATGTATATAATTCATTACACTGCATATAACTACGAATATGATCGTCGGCATTGTCCAGTCCAATGGGGCACCCACGGCGGGCAAAGGTTCCAATGCCAGATAAAATCAATGGGAGAACTTCAGGATCCTAAAATGGAGGTAAGTTAGTACCATATTTCAGGCCATATTTTGTGGGGATATTCCCTTACATAGCCCTGAAAAATAGGCCTTTATATGGTAGGTACCTCCATTTTAGGATCCTGAAATTCCCGTTGATAAAAATGTCGGATAGAATGCCAGAATAATTATAGATCAGAAGTAATGTCAGAAGTAATGTCAGTTGGTGGTGGTGGGGGTTGATACTGAGTGAATAATGGGTTGTCAATGAGTTATTCTTATGGGGTAATCAGAAGGATTTATTAGGATGTATCTACTGATATATTTGTATTGTATATACCCTCTGGTAAATTAACATAGACCCTGAACATTACCAATTTTTGGTGGAAACTAATCTTCCCCCTATCTGCCAGGGTCTATGTTAATTTACTGGAGGGTAAATAGTTGGGATTTTCCAACAATGGTACCCGGCGAAAATCCCCGGCTGATTTTGACATCACAGTGACTTGGTCCCAACGTCACGCACTTGGGACCAGCCTTGCGATCGCTGGAGCCCATACATTTGAGCGTATGTGGCAATGAGTCATTGAGTCAAAAGCTTGGTAGCCTACAATGTGAGGCCCGCAAGATAGCTAAGTTGGTGCAAATAACTCCAATAACCATGGTTTATGGTACTTATAACTATAGTTACTGGGGTTTATAAACCAACTTATAAATCTTATAACTGGGGGGCCTCACATCTTAGGTACCCCCAAATGGCTGGCTGGTTGGTGGTTGAAATATGTTTTTCATTGTTTTTCCCATCATATTGTGACTCTCACAATCCCAACTGACGAACTCAGATTTTTCAGAGGGGTAGGTCAACCACCAACCAGCTGGCTTATGGATGATTATTCTCCAAAATATGGTAGCAGGTTTTGACCCATCCCCATGTGAGGATGCCAATGAAATATGTCGGATGTCAGGAATTTCATGTCACTTTGGGGGCATCACCTGAAGGGAGTTTTCTATTCAAAAAAAGACGCAACATAATATTGTTGCATGGGATAATGATGGGATAATGATGGGATAATGATGGGATAATGATGGGATAATGATGGTTAATACTAGGAAAATATGGTTAAATAGAACCATTAATAATCAATAAAGATGTAGTTAGTAATGGTTACTTGGTGGTTCATCTCACGAATCCTAAGTAGGTTTTAACCCTGCTGATTTCACGATAAGTAGGCTATTCATCCACTGAAAAAACTGGGGTGAACTAACCTACTGTAGCTACTTACTAGGTGGGATGAGCCACCAAGTAACCACAATATTGAGCCACCAGGTACTTGTAGCCATTATCAACCAAGTATTAATCCATTTATCCCAGTTACACCTTTTACACCATCTATAAATCCTCATCATTAAACCCCATTCATAGCCTATGAAATCCCAACTGGACTTTCAAATTTTTCAGAGGGGTCAACCACCAACCAGTGTGCCATGGCACTGCCACTCTGGAACAACTCACCAACTTTTTGTCCGTTGCTTTCAACGAAGTTCTGGAATTTCTGGCAGGGACATCAAGCTGGAGAACATCATGTTGGCGCGGGTGCGCAGGGGCGACATTTTTGCCCCTCGTCGTTGACTCGACCCGTCGCAACGCGATGTTTCAAAGGCGGCCTGTTTTTTCACCAGCAGGTTGAAATTTCAACACTTACGAAGTAGCTTATGAGCCTGATTATAAGATGTTATAAGTGGGATAAGCAGGGTGAATCCACTTATAACTAAGGTTATAACATGTTATAACCTACTTAGGATTCGTGGGATGAGCCACCAAGTAATATGCCAGAGTTGACCATCACATATGACAGTCAATGATTGGATTAGTTTGTTAAGAGTAAACTTGCAGCAAACGGTGTTTCGTTCTACCCCAAATAATAAATATGTTCGATTCCTGCGAACTGGCCTTTGATGTCTGGGAATTCCATTCCTAATGACATACCCTCCGGTAAACTGTCCCATAACTATGGACATCACCATGCTATTAATGGGTAAATCAACTATTTCTATGGCCATTTTCAATAGCAAACTGTGAGTTTACCAGAGGGTAAACAGAAGCAAAAGAAGTTGGAGAAACGTTTTGGAACGTATCAGGAGCCTCCACTGGCCGGATTCTGCACATGTGGGACGTTGAGTTGGATATAACCATGAAGAAAACGGTGATAGTTGTGCCGGCAAAATGGAGGTTTAACTAGCAGAGTGCTTTGACCACTCGCATTTTCGAGAATTTAATACTTGAATTTTTGTGTAAACAGACCTGAGAGGGCAATCTAGTACAGTTCCTAATTTACAAGGCGAGGACCCTGAGTCGTAAGTTGGTTTATAACCACCATTAACTATAGTATTATAGTTACATCTACCATAAACCATAGATAACTCTAGATAACCTAGTTATTTGCACATCCTTAGCTATCGTGTGGGCATGTTGAGGAACCATTTCTTTCTAAGTCCCTGATGCTTTTGGTACCGGTTCAGAAGTTGGTCGTAGGCAATGGTTGCCAATCAATTGCCTGTCTTTATGTTCGTTCAAGCGTTCAAAAAACAACACCTTTTCTCCAAAAAGTAAACAATAGTTGTTGTTTCTATGTAAAATATGTTTCCAAAAGCATGTTTGGTATGTCCAACCAAATTTCATTACATGGAACAAACCACACGTTCGTTGGATTCAACCCCCTACTGCAATGCTAAGAGTTCTCTCCTGGATGTGCAGCTGAGATAGGATCACGAAGTTTATAGCGGATATTATAACCGTAAGGCAATATACCCTCTGGTAAACTAACAGTTTGCTATTGAAAATGGCCATAGAAACAGTTGATTTACCCATTAACAGCATGGTGATTTTTCATAGTTATGTAAACGTGTACCAGAGGGAAACCTACATGGAGGTTTCCCAAGTCATGGGCTAATGGGGGTACCCCCAGTTATCATCCATTTTTCTTTGGGATTTTCCCATAAATCATCCAGCTAGTGGGAGTACCACCATTTTAGTAAACCCCCATACCATATATACCCTTCTATAAATCGAAATAGATCAACGGCCATTTCAGGATCCTAGATTGGAGGTACCTACCATATGTAAGGCCTATGTAAGGCCTATGTAAGGGAATATACCCACAAAATATGGCATTATATGGTACAGTACCTCCATTTCAGGATCCTGAAATGACCATTGATGTGGGCAAACCACCATCAATGTAGGTCATTGTCCGAATGGGACACCTTTTACATGATTTTACCACATCTATATCAACGTTTACTGTACCCCATTTATAACCCATACAGTGATGGCCCTCAAGAGTTATAGATGGAATTATAACTCCAATAATTCTCGATAACTAAGGTGATAAATCATTGTAAGCCCATTTATAACTGTTCAGGGCCATAAGTGTATGTAACCAAAACTGGTTGGTGGTTCGGAACATTTTTATTTTTCCATAGATTGGAAATAATAATCCCAACTGACTTTCATATTTTTCAGAGGGGTTGAAACCACCAACCAGATATATATATATATATATAAATATACCAGTGAAATCCAGAGAATCTCAATTCAAAATCACCTAACTCCTCATTCACCAGGAAATCCCTAAGTTCCATCAACAAAATCCTGGGGTATGATATGGTTAGTATACCCACACTCCGAGAGATTCCTTGGATGTACCGCCGAGATCAAAATTATCGACTTCGACACCATTCAGCCGCTTTCGAAAGCTGGACACATTGTGAGCCTTGGCCGACGATTTTCTTTCGGTCTAACAGTGTGGGGCCCCGCAGTTACAAGTTGGTTTATAAACCCCATGAAGGTTATACATACCATAAACCATAGAATTCAGCGCCTTTTTTCAGGCAACTGAACGCGATCTTGGGGGCCCCCATCGGGGATGGATTTCGTGGCTGAACCATCCCAAGATTGGTGGCCACAAGTTTGCAGGTTGGTGAGTTATTGTAATTTATATTGCTAGAAGTAATGGGGAAGATGTGTATCTTTAGGGAAGGCTGAATATGAATGCAATTGTGGCTCTTTACCAGGCTTATAATCCCATTTAAGTATATTTAAGTAATTACAATGTGGCGCCCCCGCAATAGCTAAGTTAATTTATAGCTTATAACTCCAACTATGCTTTATGATACTTCCAACTATAGTTTATGGGCTTTATAAACCAACAAACATCTCTGGGGGGCCACATTGTAGTTGCAGCATTTATAATCCTAGGAACTTAAAACATCTTATAACATTTATAATAGTTTATAACTGTTATAAACCCCGTATAAGTTGGTTTATGATCCAATTGTTGTTTACAACTGTTTTCAGGGCCATAACTCGTTCCATGAATGAAAGTTCACGTGGAGTGGTGCCCGTTCGATAGCGTTCAGTTGGTGCGAATAACTCCAATAACTATGGTTTATAGGCAATAATATATCTATAGTTTTCATGGGCTTATAAGCAATTTATAACTGGGAGACACCACCTTGCAGCAGAGAACCACTTTGATGTCATGAATGAAGCAACTTGACACTCCAGTGAACCATCCCATTGTTTGATTATTTGGTTGGTTGAACATTGAATCAGCAGTGACAGATCTTTCTTTTTCCGGTCTAGAGTCTAGGTCTAGAGTCTAGGTCTCAAGTCTAGGTCTAGAGTTTAGAGCTCAATTTTCAAACGTCAGTCATTTGCCACTCACTGGCTAGCATTTGAAGATATTTCGGGTACTGGCTTAGGCACTGAGCCTCGAAGCCGCGTAGAAAGCTGATTGCTGCTTGACAGAGCTCAACATCTACCACCCAAACTTCCAGCAAGCCTACGAGTCGTTTGTGCTGGCAAAGTCTTGCAGCCGTAGCTACAATGGGAAACAAAGCAGCCTTCTTGCCAGCTGGGATGGTGCCTCGAATTTGCCGGAGGTTGGACATGGCCTCGTAAGCCCTCTTACTAAATGCATATTTTGTATACACCCATATACACCCCAATGCTTCACACTTAATGTGGTAAACTCAACGTATACACTCTCCAAAATTGGATGTTTACTTTAGGGTTTACCACACAAACGTTGTTTCAGGTATCAACCCGAAAACGGGGTGTGTTAATAGTGCTCTTAATATCTATAATGATATATAATATGCGTTTATATGTTGTAAGCTAACAGACTATAGATGCAATATCAATAGTATATATATATACTTATGTTTCAAGAATACACTGTAGCGTAAGACATATCAACACAAAATAACATAATACAATATGTATGTATATATAACGGTATTATATTATATTTTATTTTAATATAGCATACAATCTATCATATGTTAAGTTATCATTTTCCCAATAGGGTCGGTGTCACAATAATAAGATGACGTTTATCATGTGACATTGCATAATATAGGAAAACATATGTAAATTCAATACAATACTGTTTAATCTAAGATAATAACAATATGACTTGATATATAACATGATTTATATACAATCTAACATCCATATATAATCTACAATATGCAATCAATTTATGATAGGAAATAGTGTTGCGTTTCTATTGTTGTTGGTATACGTCATTTTTTGTTGATTTAATGTAACATAAACGGATACAATCATATTACTTTCATATTTTATATACAGCTCAGTTTGATACAACATATAGTCAACATGATTTAACATAGTTTTATATATTATATATAATTTGATAATATATAACAATATAGCTTACTGTGATACACTATGATATGATATAGCATTTTGTGATACATATACACATATAATATGTTATGATATTACTGTATTGAACCAAATTGATTTCTTTAACAATATCATATCGTCCAATTACACACGGTAGAATATATGGACATACTGTGGATGGTTGCGAAATCCTGCACCAGCTTGGATGGTTGAAACCCAAACAACATAAGGAGATTAGCCACCTATCAACTGGTATTTTAATGGGATTTTCCATGCAATAAACCAACCATTTTTGGATACCTCCATTGACAGACACCTCCATACATGTTCATTATATTCACTGTATAGATATATTATTGCATTAGTGAATATAGTGATAATAAATATATCTATATATTAGTGATATAATATTATATTCTCCATATAATTTCCACTGTATAATATGATATTATATTTCAATATTCTTAAATTGAACCGAATTGATTTATTATAATATTCTTAAATTGAACCGAATTGATTTATTATAACATCATATTGTTCAATTACACACGGTAGAATATATGGACATTGTGATAATAAACATATCATATATATATATATATTAGTGATATAATATGATATTCTGCATATATTTTCCATGAAATAAACCAAGCATTGATGGAAACCCCCATATATTTCATGTTCATTCCATCTCCCCAGGAAAGATCGAAAGGTCACAATCGTAGCTGGACCCGAAAACTGGGTCAAAGGGCTTGGCTGGTCGTTGGAGACGGTCCTGCCATGGAAATGTGGCTTAGCAATGGATCAACAATGGTCAATAATGGGTATTTATTGGGATTTTTTGATGATAATAATGGTTAATAACCCTACTTGGTGGTTCATCCCACTTACAAAGTAGCTTAGTACTGGGAAACTTTTGGGAAAATGTTGGGAAAATATGGTTTAACCATGGTTAATGATGGTTAATATTGTGGTTACTTGGTGGTGAACTAGCCGCGAATCCGAAGTAGGTAGTTAGTTCACCCTGGTGATTTCAGTGGGTTTTCAGTAGGCTATTCATCCACTGCACCAATAACTTGGATATCTCACCCCATCCAAAGAGTGTTTTCCTGGGAAACAAAGTAATCCCTTCCTCGGTTCATATTAAACACCCCCTAAACGAAACCATGGTTTAGTAGGGAATTTCCACATTCCATTGGGACCATTGATGGGGTGCTTCATATTAGGCTGATGGGATTACCCTCTGGTTATTTAACATAGGCATGGTATAGATGGCCCATAGAAATAGATGGTTTACCTATTAATAGCATGGTGATTTTCCATGGCTATGTTAAATAACCAGATGGTAACTTATATAAATTGTTGTTGTTTTTGAATCTGGTGCCCTCCTGGCATCAGTTGTCTTTCTTAATCCCTCCTGGCATCGATGGACTTCTGGAATTTCGACCACCTCAGGTCGGCACCGATCAGTACATTGCTCCAGAAGCTTATGAAGCTGGGACATGGTAGAGGAATTATGTGGTTGGTTTACACCAAAATTTGGTCGACAAATTATATGTGGTGGTTTGACAGTTTGACATATGTGTTTTTTATGTTTAAAGATCATGTCCACCCATATTTGGAAGGATTTTCCCAGCCAACAAATCTTTCTTGGATGGGGTGGAACCACCAACTGGAAATTAGTGATTGGGGCTAATGAATGCTAATTATAGATGTTATATTCCACCATCATTGCGATAGAATTTCTTTGAAGTCCAGTGTGGTTTCAGAGATTCATGACTACTGGGCGAATTTTGAGGACCAACAACCACCAAGAAGTCTGTTGACATGGTTCAATCATTGATGGAGGTATCACCGGGGGTTTGAATCCCATCATGTCGTATGTTTTCGTGCATATGGAAAATATTGGGATGTAATTCTGGAATATATTATATGGAACCCCAAAATCAGTATTTAGACGTGCATTCCAGGGATTGAAAGTTATTAAGAACCGTTATAACCCAAAACTGGTTGGTGGTTTGGAACATGTTTTTCCATATATTGGGAATAATAATCCCAACTGACTTTCATATTATTCAGAAGGGTTGAAACCACCAACCAGAACAAATCTAATCAGGGTCTTTCATGTGTTTATTACGCACTTTTGCTTTGTGGGATGTACCTCCAAGTATTGCGCTCCAACCTTGCTTACTTATGAGACATTAAGACACCCCTTTGGTTTATAGGCACACTAACTATGTTACGCAAGTATGAATACACCACTGTAACATGACAATTCAACGCATTGATGATTATGATATACAGTATAGAGTTCATGTTTGTCATGAATAATATATCTTAAATGACTATCCTAAGGTAAACTAAAATAGATGTGGACAAAAAATGATAAAAAAACACCATTGGTAGATCATTTTCCGAGGGAAAACAGCCAGGTTTTCCACATCTAAGATAGTTCACCCTAGCGTCAACCACACATACAGTCATGGCCCGACTAACAGTTGGATAGTTAGGATTTACAATTCCGATAACTGGCTGGTGGTTTCAAACATGTTTTATTTGCCATCATATCTTGGGAATTTCATTATCCCAACTGACGAACTCACATTTTTCGGAGGGGTAGGTTGAAACCACCAACCAGATAACTTTTAAGGGCCACGACTGTAGGATTCTGTAGGTTTCATGGACACCTCTGCGTGTTTGACCTGGTTTTCTCAATGGGAATTTCAGGATCCGATTCATTGGAGGTACCTACCATATATTTGGGACCTATTTTTCAGGCCAAAAAAACAGTGAATATCACCAGAAAATATGGCCCCAAATATGGTACGTTTACGTACCTCCATCTGTTGGATCCTGAATTTTCACCATATTAAACCATATTAAAACCATTATTGACCATATTATAACCATCTTATTACCATGAAGATCTCCCATGGGCCGAAAACCACCGAAAAATGCCGCGGGTTCCGAGGAAGGCATTTTCACCACCGCATCGGATCTCTTCGCAGTGGGCGTCACCGCGTGATCCATGGGCCGAACGGTGGAGAGCCGACCAAGTGAGATAGAATTTCAACGGCAAATGACGTTAAAAGGAATAAAAAAGGAATAATGTGGTGTTTTATCCCACAATATAGGGATTATAGGATGATTAATGGGATTATATAGGATCATATAGGGTTTATATTAGGGATTATATGGTGATTAATGATTAATGAAATGATTAATGTGGGAAAAAACATGCCACAAACCACCCATTTGGGAATGGGTGATACCACCTTTAGAAATTATTGTTTTACCCACATTAGTGGTAATCCATAGAAAATATAACAGTGTTTGAAGGGTATTGGATTTCTGAAAGGTGTGAGGAGCATTGTAGTAATTACCGTGGCACCAACATATATAATGGTATGTAGTTGTCAGCAATCATGGTCCCTCCGGTAATCGAACGTGGCAATTGCAAGTTTCCCCATTCATAGATAGATGATTTTCCCATTTGGAGGTTTCCTGAAATAGGGGTACCCCTAAATCATCCATTTTAATAGGATCTTCTCTTATAAACCATCCATACCTCCATTTATGATGATTTTCCCATTTATAAACCTCCATTTTGAAGGGATTTCCCAGCTAGCCATGTTTACTCCAACATGGGCGTGTCCGGAAATGATGTTCCAAACGGCCACATCAATGGCCAGGTCGGGAAAAACCATGTGTGATGGAAAACGTAGCGAAGTGGAATATCATCAAAATGTCTAATGGTATGGGTAAATCATCTTGTTTATCAATGTTTATCATCAATTTTAATGATTTTGAATGGCAATTTTAACCATAGTTAGCTGTTAAATAACCAGAGGGTAATTTCGGTACCCTATTTCTGGACAAAGCCATGCGTGTAACACATTGATGATGGGATCAAACAGATTTCAATGGGAATTTGAGGACTTTAAAATGGAGGTACCCCTTTTTTGAAGCCAAAATCGGGGGATATCTCCTCTAAAATTTAGCCGTTAGATTTAGGCCTTATATATGGTAGATCCTTCAGGTGCTGGTGAGGTTGATGACTTGGAGTTGCTGACTCCTCAGATTCACTAGATTCTGGCAACTAAAATTCGCACATCTGCCGACTGTCACCAAGTGACATTATCACTGACCTGTCATGGAAAGGCCTCAACGTGCGCCCTGCGGGCCCTGCGGACCCTGCATTCGCTGACGAACTCCTAAACCCTCCTCATGAAGACAAAGGACATTCAAGGCATGCACTGCCGTGCATCATTGGCGTCATCGAATTTGTGCCCACTCCAGGCAGTACAATTTCTTTGATGAATTTCATGCGGAGCGTTACCGCCACCTCATCCGTGAGCGGAGTGAGTTCGACTCCCTAATCACCCTACAAACTCTATGCATGGTGGGTGAGATCTGTGATTCCTCCAATGATCCATATGCTCAATGAGAAGATCTCTAGAGGGTAGCTACAGGATGGGGCCCCCGTTGGATAGCGTGCTAAGTTGCCTTAGAAAAGTGGCTGAATTCTGTGGTTTATGGTAGATATAACGAACTAGGTAACTAGTTCATGGGGTTTATAAACCAACTTACAACAGTATAACATCTTATAACTGGGGTCACCATCCTATATCATCGGTCTTGATTTGCGGTGGGCCTTCATTGATTTCGGGGATTGTGCTTTCTTCAGCATCTCACATGACTGGGGTCTGCTTAAGAAACAGTGATTTCTCAAAATCTGTTGAATCGGCATCGCGCTTTACTTGCGTTGGGACATGTCAACTGTCCCCATCACATCAATGGGAAATTCAGGATTTAAAAATGGAGGTACGTTAGGACCATATTTCGGGCCCTGTTTTGTGGGGATATTCCCTTATATAGGCCTGAAATTTAGGCCTTATATATGGTAGGTACCTCCAATGAATCGGTTCCTGAAATGGCCATTGATCAAAGACCTTGGTCGCTGAGATAGTTTCCCGCTGCTAGGTACATTCTTTGCAGTCGAAAGTTTCCTTTTCAGTGCCGCAGCGGCATTTTGTGGGGCCGGGCCACGGATGAAGAATGAGCACAACCACCATTGATGGCACTGTTGATGGCACTGTTTTTCAGAAACTGTATTCTTCCTGCGGATGATCAAAGGTACATCGAGGGTCTAGGTATATATATATATATACTTGATTAATTATAGATGTTCTTATATATATATAAGTGTGATTATGTGTACATATACATATATATATAATATACTTAATGATAGGTGTTCTTTCTTATCTACTTCACAATTTTCAAGCTATATCTGGAGCTCCAAATAGGATGCCATCCGGCCATCACTAGATGCCATGACGATCCGGGGCACCACCCCAGGGGACCTTCCACTGCCTCAATAGTATCAAGAATGAACCCATCATACATAATACACTGGTTATGGGAATGGATGATTATTGATAGTAATTAATGGACAATAATGGCTATATTTACTGCTTGGTGGTTTGGAAATTGGAAATATGGCTTTTATTTTCCATAATATATGGGATTTAACCAACAAAAACGGTGATATAATATATATATATATATATGTATGTATGGTTGGTGGTTTGAAACATTTTTTCTTTTTCCATTCAGTTGGGAATAATAATCCCAACTGACTTTTATATTGTTCAGAGGGGTTGAAACCACCAACCAGTACAAAACCGATGCCGATACCCATATAAGACATAATGATATTATCATACATGTCCATGTGAATATATTATATATACAGCTTTTCCAGCAAAAACCGTATCTCACAGCATCTTGAGGCACAAGATGTTTGATGACAAGCCCGGGGAAAACTACGTCCAAGCCTTAGCTGACAAATTGATACGGCATCAGGGCTAGCCGGGAGCATTGCCATTTTGGGAGACTTGCCATTTGAACAAGACAACGAGACTTGATTGTGTCAGAAATCAAAGTTATCCAAAATTAGAGTCTTTTTTTGTTGGCCCATCATTTTTTTTCTTCAAGGTGGTGCCCCGCCCAGTTATAAATTGGTTATAAGTTATAAGCCCATGAAAACTATAGACATATCACCTAGAAATCTCATAGTGAAATTGGACTTATTGGCACCAACTTAGCTGTCTTGGGGGACACCACCTTGTTGGAATACGTGAAATGAAATCACCAGGCTGCGAGGCTGATATAACCCTTCCCTCTCGCGCTCCGAATAGGGTTGACAAGATCGTTTCGTTTACAAAGCACATGTGTTGTGGGAAAGTTTATGCAGAAATGTCGCATGTTCACAATTTCTATGTTTTATATATTAATATGTATATTTAATTTCTACTAGTTTGTGATTTACTGCCAACCGAATCTACCCAAGGTCGCACGCACGCATAAAGTGCCTATGAATCGTGTTAAGAGAGAATTATAGAAAACCGCTCTAGGACTTATTTTGCTCTTAAAAAGGGATATCTACCAGCAAAGAACAACCATCTTAGGGCCATGTATTAAAAAACACATTGAACAAAAAAACATGGGGACACCGGGACACCAATGGATTACAGCATTCCATTTTGAATCACATTGATGTTTTTTTTCCTAACTAATACATGTTTTTTTTATAACTAAAGTTAGTTTTCCTAACTAATACTATTGAAGATGGTGATTTATAGTGGATTTACCCATTAAAAAGGTGTTTCCAATCTGCTTGTTATCTACAGCAGAGCGTCTTGTTCAGTTGATCTGAATGTGTGACGTCTGCGCGCTTAGGTGGGATCTCCTAAGATGCACGAGATCGCCAACCGAGTTCGTGAGGTCCAGCAACATATGGGGAAGACCTTGTGATAACATGGGATTTTGGTGATATGGATATGGTGGAATCTAAAAAATCATTACATCCCATGATATTCCATGATATTCCATGATATTCCATCCAAAAAAATAGATAATACATAAAGTATGCTTTATGAGTGCTTTCTGCAGCATCTAAAATGGGGATTCAACCATGAGAACATTCAGTGATTCATCATTGAGAATCAAAAGGATCAATCGAAAGGATGGGTCTCCAAGATTACGTAAACATAGGCCATGGAAATCGAATATGGATATATGGTTAATGCTGGGAAACTGTTGGGAAAATGTTGGGAACATGTTGGGAAAATGTTGGGAACATATGGTTTAACATTGTTTAACAATGGTTAATGATGGTCAATATTGTGGTTACTTGGTGGCTCATACCACTTAGTAAGTAGCTACAGTAGGTTAGTTTACCCTGGTTATTTCAGTGGTGGATGAATACCCTACTTATCCCACTGAAATCACCAGGGTGAACTAAGCCCAAGCAACAAGTCATGGGGTTAGCCCTCGGCCCAAATCATTGGAGTGGGTTTTAGGATGTTTTAGGAGGTTTTAGGGATCCCCCATTTTAAGAAACCCCGTCATAGAATCGTATGGACAGAAGGCAATAGTTTCGTTGGGTGAGCTCAAATTGCAGATTTACTGCAATGTATGACACTTTTAATGCGACAAATGATGAAAAGGAATTGGATTTTGGGGTAGCCAAATTCAAGACCAACCGGCAAAAAATTGAATGTTGGGAAATAGCCTTTATATGTGCACAGGTCAAAAGAAAACAGTGTTTCACATAGCTTCCAGATGCATTTGTCGTATGCGGTTCAAGCAACAGACAATCCCATCCAAAGATTAGATCAGGAGCCTCGCTAGTGAGAACGGGGGTAGTTGGTGTTGGAATATATGCCAGTAAAGGTTACACTAGGAGCATACATGTTTTTTAGTGACATCCGTTGGATATGTGTAGAAAACATACACCATGCGTGGATGATGAAACACCATCTGTAGAAAATATGCACCATGGAACGGGCCAACCAAATGGGTTATATGGCTAAACAAAGTCTATAGACGTCTATAGAATTGCATGGTGGACTGACCAATATTGAGGGTTTTGAAGGCTTGACCAACAACCAAATGTCCAGTTTTCCAAGAAAAGCAATAGATCTGCTTTTTGTGGTGCTTTTTAGTTATATATATATAAATTAACTCTATTGACTAGTTCGATATCAAAGAACCAAGCTAGTGACTGTAGTTATTTCATCCGTAACTTCGCTAGAAAGCACGCGCATCAATCCTCCAAGAGCTGATTGGTTTAAAAAACGAAGCAACCATACAATAACTGGCCGTTTACAAATTATAATAACTGGTTATTTCTATGGGATTATACAGGGCTTGGTAAATGTCCCATGGCTTCCATGGCTTGGAGATTATATTACTGTATATCCCCAGTTGGATGATGTCCAATTAGGACATTTACCAACCCCTGTCATACATTCCACAAATGGGCTTTGGTTAGCAACGGTTAGTACTTATGACCGGTAAAGGCCAGGGGGCCGTAACTACATCGCCTTTGTCTGCGATGATCTCCGCGATGATTGCTCCGAGAAAGGCAGACCTCAATTGGGAGAAAGACTTCAAAGACAACTCCCTCGCCTGTGACTTATGTGCCTCGCCACGATGACGGCGACGTGACGTTGATGGGATGATATGATTTGGAATTTCACGATGAAATATAGGCGCTTGAGCTTTTTCTGGAAAAGTCACCATATAATGCCATATTGGCTATATTAATGGTGAATCTAATATGGTTATATAATAGTCACCATCCATATAAAAGTCACCATATTAATCACTTGATACACGTGATATTAGTGATGGCGATTCCCATACTGGATGATGATGGTGATGATGATGATGATGATGGTTAATCATGGTTAATACGTGTTAATATATGTTAATATTGGATAAACAGTGGCTTAATAATCTGGTTGATGGTTTGGACCATTTTTATTTTCCATTCGGTTCCATTCAGTTGGGAATTTCATCATCCCAACTGACGAACTCATATTTTTCAGAGGGTGGGTCAACCACCAACCAGTAATGGTTTATATCGGATATTTCATGGGCTTTACCCTCCGGCAATTTTTCACGTGGCTGGGAAATCCTCAACAAATAGGGGATTTTTTTCGCTGAGAAAATCATCGATGGATACCCTCTGGTAAACATACAAAAAACGATGGAAAATCACCATTTTTAACGGGTAAATCGGGTAAATCAACTATTTCTATGGCAATTTTCAATAGCTATGTTAGTTTACCAGAGGGTAGATGATTTTCCAGGAAGCGTTTGAGTACTGGAGGGTAATAAGATGAGTCATGTGGTAAGCCCAATGCCATAAACCATTCCATTCGTCAACCATGACTGGGGGTCATATCGTGGGGTATACAGTATATTTCATGGACCTCCACATTATTTGTAAGCAACAAGAAGGAATTTTAATTGCGAAGACCGTTCATGTTTTGAAGGGAACCCTCACGACATTTATTTTGCGAGTTCGCGAAAATAGATTGTTTATTCGCGAAAGTTTCGCGAAAGTTTGATATTATGAATCATTATTATTGTATACATTACAGCTTGTTAAGGGCTACCACCTCCTGCCGCCCAGGGGTCCGGCAGGAGAAGGGTACCGCACATTTACCTTTCCCTTCATAGGTAGCAACCAAATACCATGGTCTTGAAGCACATCCTTGGACCTGCTGCTGGTACTGCTTAACTGAAGCTTCAAGAAACAAACTCCAAATGCAGCAGCCAAGTTTCCAAAAGTGATGCTTTGCGAGAGCCAAGCGCCAGGGGTATTTTCGCGAAAGTTCCGCCAAAGTTCTGCGAAGGAGCGGGCGAAAGTCAAAGTGCATTTTGAAGGGAGTGGCCCAGCAAGCCTTGCAAAAAAAAACCTAATCAGCAACAACCTGTCCTAAGAAGGGGATTCTGTCATGCTAGGTGCATGTTTGCAAGGTTTTGAAGAAGTTGTCCGGGATAATTTGGTGTGATTTTGCAGGTGATGAATGAATCTTCATAAGAGGAATTGTTGCTCAACATGACAGCATGGGTTCCGTGAAAGATAGACATGGAGGTCGCGAATCCGCGAAAGTAGTTTTGTTTCGCGAAGAATGGCCGTTCCCAGATAAAGGAATTTTGATCAACAACCATATGTATGTATACACTGGAAATAGGTTGAGCCAGGGCCGTTTATATCTACATGCCGAATATTGCATAGGGTTGTTCAGGATCATCTCGGTAATGTTGAAATTCAACGAGACGATTTCAACAGTTACAGTTACAACTCGTGGCCCCCCTAGCTAAGTTAGTTTATAATTTCAATAACTATGGTCTATGATGCTTAAAACGTCTTATTCTAGCATGTTATAACTGTAGTTATTGATAATTCATGGGGTTTGCAAACCAACTTATAACTGGGTGGGCCCACATTGTACCTTCCAGCAAGCTAGAAGTTTGCGCACTGGGTTTGATATCCCCGTTAGTTCGATGATGTACCGATTTACCCATCAAACATGTGGGTTTCCATAGTCAGTCAATTTATCGGGGGGTACTTCCAGCTAATGAAACTGAAAACCAGTTGGACAAACGCCACTCATGGTCATTTTCCTGCAAGGTGGTGCCCTGTAGTTATTTAAGTTGGTTTACAACATTATACAACTAGGGTTTACGCTGGTAGATGTGTCCCTGGTTACTAGGTAGGGGGGTTGCAAACCAACATGTAATGGAGGCCGGAACACCAACTTGTGAGATGGCATTTCAAATCTTCGCCACCAGCTTCTCATGGGCCAGCCAGTTGATGAAATTTCAAGATGAAACGGCCGTGAACAGGGACCAAAAATGGGTCATTTCCATACAATTTTTGGGGCGAACTGTATTTGTTAGTATCTGTCCTTCTTCAAGCACCAAAACAACAGTCCTTCAGAGAATTGGGTTGGACATATGGCGGATCTTTTGCTGGCGACAGTCACGACATCATCGCTGGTCTAGAAGAATCCCCTTTCCATCCGTATACCTGGAGTCCAAACGCTAGGGGCAAATGTAGAATAACAACAATAACATAAAACAAAAACACAGTTGACCATATCCAGGTACAGAAATCATTGTTTTTCTTTATGTAGGTTCTTTAAAAAAGGAGTTGTGAACATGTCGGTGTTTCGGTGTTTCTGGAAAATTGGGTTACCCCATTTTACAATTGGTTTCTCTCATAAACAGAAAACCGGTGGAGTGGATGATAACTTGTGCGACCCTAGTGTTAAATATCCAGTTGTTTGTTCGCTGAATAGTTAAATTTCAATTTGCATTACCATCTGGTTGTGACTAACATAGCCATGGAAAATCACCATTTTCCATAGGTAAAAACCATCTATTTCTATGGGTCATTTCCCATGGCTATGTTAGTCATAACCAGAGGTGAAATTCTTTGGGGGTGTATCGGGGGTGTATCCCACCTCTTGCATCCAGATGACCATGTTTAGATCGGCAGATGAATATTCTGGATGCGGCATACTCGACAATGCCACAACATGGGGCAGTGACATAATGTGGTATTGTTAATTGCCACAGAAATTGGCCTACTACTACAACTACAACTACAAGTACATGTACAAATATTCTACTGGTTGGTGGTTTGGAACATATTTTATTTTTCCATAATATATGGGATTTTCCGAAACCCATTGACGAACTCCATCATTTTTCAAGATGGTTTTTCAACCACCAACCAGTAATTACATTACACTACACTAATTCACAGTTCTTTCTCCGGCAAAAGACCAAGATTCGCCCCGCTAGTCGATCCAGCAATTCCGGTGGCGGATTGAATGCTGCGAATCGTTGAGCCATCATTGGTGGCAACTATATTCCGGGACGCAATTTTAGAAGCAATTGCCGGAATTATCGGAGAGCCCTGCTTCTATTTGAAATGGACGTTGCAAACCCCCCAAGTCCCGTTCAAATAGAAGCAACTGGTTTTTCAAGGTCCAAAGCTAAGAAATGCTTCTATTTGAACGAGCCCCTGGAAAATATGCAAAAACACAGGATTTTTTGAGTTTTGCTGATAAAGTATGATAATTTCTCTGGGAAATTGACAAGAATTGTACACTTATGTGCCAAAATGTGTAAAAAACCCTGCGGTTTCAACTCGTTTTGAACTTTTGACTCAATGTTTGACCACAAATGAGTATGATCCCTCTCTAAACTGTGCAGTGTGCAGCATGGCAAGGCAGGTTGAGCACGACCAGTGTTTTCCATTTTGGGCAAAGACAAACGAGACCCAAACGAGACAGTGTTTTGCAGTTTGGATGTTTCTCAAGGTCTCCACTTCAAAGCAGTCCAATCAAATAGAAGCTATAGGATATGGGATTGCTTCTATTTGAACGAGCCCCTGGAAAATATGCAAAAACACAGGGTTTTTTGAGTTTTGCTGATAAAGTATGATAATTTCTCTGGGAAATTGACAAGAATTGTGCACTTTTGTGCCAAAATGTGCAAAAAACATGCGTTTTCAACTCGTTTTGAACTTTTGACTCAATGTTTGACCACAAATGAGTATGATCCCTCTCTAAACTGTGCAGTGTGCAGCATTGCAAGGCAGGTTGAGCACGACCAGTGTTTTCCATTTTGGGCAAAGACAAACGAGACCCAAACGAGACAGTGTTTTGCAGTTTGGATGTTTCTCTAAGGTCTCCACTTCAAAGCAGTCCAATCAAATAGAAGCTATAGGATATGGGATTGCTTCTATTTGAACGAGCCCCTGGAAAATATGCACAAACACAGGGTTTTTTTGAGTTTTGCTGATAAAGTATGATAATTTCTCTGGGAAATTGACAAGAATTGTGCACTTTTGTGCCAAAATGTGCAAAAAAACATGCGCTTTCAACTCGTTTTGAACTTTTGACTCAATGTTTGACCACAAATGAGTATGATCCCTCTCTAAACTGTGCAGTGTGCAGCATTGCAAGGCAGGTTGAGCACGACCAAAGTTTTCCATATTGGGCAAAGACAAAGGAGACCCAAACGAGACAGTTTTTTGCAGTTTGGATGTTTCTCTAAGGTCTCCATTTCAAAGCAGTCCAATATCAAATAGAAGCTATAGGATATGGGATTGCTTCTATTTGAACGAGCCCCTGGAAAATATGAAAAATCACAGGGTTTTTTTGAGTTTTGCTGATAAAGTATGATAATTTCTCTGGGAATTTGACAAGAATTGTGCACTTATGTGCCAAAATGTGTAAAAAAAAATGCGTTTTCAAATTTGTTCTATTTAAAACGGGCCGCGGAGTTCAGCAGGGTTGATTTCAAACAGAAGCCGGGTTCTCCGGTATTTCCGGTAATACCTTCTATCTTTGCGTCCCCGGGTGTATATATATATATATACTTATATTAATGTGTATACATCGATATATCCCTGTTCGGGTCTCATTGTGTGTCCACCTTGATGAATTCAAATCAAATGGGGAAGGGGTAGGACAATTCTGCCAAAAACATCCTTCCACACCAAGAACATCGATCCCAGACCGGGGTCATTTGGTGAAAAAAAGGTGTTGGGGTCGGCAGAGAAACATGTTTTTGGGGAATTTCGTGGTATTTTACAGGAAAAATGCCTCTCCAGTACCAGCTCCCGTTCAAATAGAAGCAATTGTTAGTGAATCGGTCTGTTTTACCAATTGCTTCTATTTGAAACGGACTCAGCTACATATGGACTTGGGCCTGCTTCTATTTGAAAAAAATATTGAATATCCTCTAATAGTGTCCCGTTAGATAGATCATAGCTGGTTGGTGGTTTGGAACATTTTTTATTTTTCCATATATTGGAAATAATAATCCCAACTGACTAATATATTTTTTCAGAGGGGTTGAAACCACCAACCAGATAGCATGGTAGTCAATTTGTGAATCATGAATTCTTTGGGGAAAATCATGTTTTTGCATTACCATGCATTTTTCCTTGTACTGAGAATGGGATGAGTGGAGGATCACCTGCTCCAAAAAAAAATCTAATTTCGGTTTGTTTGAATATGGCACAGCACAACCCCAAAATCTATTTGTTTAGAACATCAATATATGATCATTTTTTGATTCAAAACTATATATATAATTTGGATCGTATACTGTAATATCTGATTTATCCCACTGATATCCGCCAGAAATAGCAATACATATGGGTTTCAAACATTTTGGTTTGCACCTTTGCTATTGATGGTAACAACCCCAGTTTGTTTTGTTTAAACACAAATTAAATAAAACACACATAAGAATTATGTCCTCATTGACCCATAGAAACATCGTTCATAGATACATGTAGATCATGATTATATCAACTATATCCTATATCAACTACCCTCTGGTAAATTAACATAGACCCTCAAAATAGCCTAGTTTTAATGGCAACTAATCTTTCAACCCCGATGCCTGCCAGGGTCTATGTTAGTTTACTGGGAGGTATATTACTTATCATTTAACACATCCATACTGTCGGCTTCAAGCCATGGGCGACGTTTGCTGAGGTAAACAGCTTATGAGCAACGATCCGAGTGAGCGGCCCAGTGTCGTGGCTGAAAAGATGGTGTATGCACCAACTATTGATTACTGCTGGTTGGTGGTTCGGAACATGGCTGGAATATTTTCCATAATATACGGGATAATCCGAAACCCATTGACGAACTCCATCATTTTTCAGAGGGGTAGGTCAACCACCAACCAGTAATAGTAATGTGTACTTTATGTGTACTTGGTGGTGAACTACCCACGAATCCTTTAGGTAGGTTGTATCATGTTGTATCCCTGGTGATTTCAGTGGGATAAGTGGGGTTCATAAAATGACAAAAACTAGGGTGAACTAACCTACTTACTAAGTGGGATGAACCACCAAGTAGCACTGTCATACTTGGTACTATTGACAATTATTAACATCTATCAATTTTATCAATAACCAATGGGTACTGTTCACAGAGTGGGTAATTACTATTGACATTTATCAATGTTAACAGACTGGGTAGTATCTTGCGGAGAGGAGGCCTCATTGGCGATGGGGTACTTGTGAGCCTTGACAGAGGCAGTTGTTTGAACATGTTGAAGGATGAACAGTAGACAAAAACTTACTGGTGCTTAGTAGGGAATGGCTGGGACTGGGGGAATGGGATGATTATTACTAGTGATTATGGATCATTCCCTCAATTCCCTACTAAGCACCACTAAGACAATCATGAGGAAAATGATATCTGATATTGAACAATAGCCTCTGGTAATGACTAACAGTTTGCGACATAGAAAATGGCCCATAGAAATAGTTGGTCTACCGAACTTAAAGATGGTGATTTTCCAGTTCGCTTTTTGTATGTTTACCAGAGGGTAAATGAGATTATAATCCACGGATATTCGATAACCCACTGAAAACTTCCGATCACCGTTGTTCACCAATTACTGTTGGATGTGGACGTTGGTTAACTGTATGTTCACCCCAGTTATAACATATCTACCAGAAACCCAAGAGTTCTACACTCAGTACCAGCGACATCCAGTTCTAACTGTTAGGGGAACCACCGGTGACGGGTCCCATGGTTCAATGGATTGGTTTGTTGAGACAAAATACAACTGGTTGCTGGTTTGGAACATGGCTGGAATATTTTCCATAATATATTTAAGCAACAAAAATTGTAATATATCTGGTTTGGAACATGAATTTTATTTTTCCAGATATTGGGAATGTCATCATCCCAACTGACGAACTCATATTTTTCAGAGGGGTAGGTCAACCACCAACCAGAGATGGTTTTGCGGAAGTTCGAGGAAAAATCTATTGGAATGGAGTGGTTTTGTTGGGAACATCTGGAGTTCTTTTGTTGGAAACTCACATCATTTCAGGGAAAATCTAAGAAGGAAACCCAGTTCTTCCCCAGATATGGCTTTAAGCCTCGATTTCCGCGCCAATGCTCGGAAGGATTTAGCCCAATCATTTCAGGCCATTTTGAATGGGAAACGTCTATAGAAATCATTGGATCTGGAGGTATATACATCCATTATTTTGATGTAAATGAAGGGATTTACTTATAGGACTTTGGATAGATGGGGATATAGCCATCAGTCGTTAGTCAGAATAAATCATGACACACGGGGAACTATGGGTATGTGTCTAGAATTGTTCCTAGTTTTATCCTTGATATCCAATGATGATATGTGGGTAGAAAACGTGGGAGGTTGCCCGTACTGCGTTTGTGTTTTGTGAATTCCCATCTTCAACATCCCCTCTATTGACGACCGTAATGAATGTTTCCTAATATTCTTAGTCCGAGACATGGTGGGGAAGATTCATGTGATTCATAATGACAAAAACCACCCCCAAGTTTGAGGTTCATTATTGGCTCTACTTCTGCTTGGGATAATGGAACGTGACGCCCAAATGGTTGGTGAATGGTATCGTTTCATTACTGGGTTTACCACATTACCACGGAACAACTTCCGTACTTTACAGGGTCAAACTAGACAGTGTATAGTGTGTTTTTTGATTTTGTTCCGGAAGAATCATCCAAATAATGAGCCAGCGGCATCCAGACTATCTGTTTAGACTATCTGCTTGGATGCGTATCCCATTTAGAAAGTGAAGAGTAACCATGTTATATCTCAGTTAGATTACTTGATTAGTGGTATTCATCCGCAGTTGTATAATATAATATGAACGATGTATGGCTTAGAACCAACTTACGATTAGTTCATGGAACCCGCACCACTTGCCGAACTAAAAAGTGTACTCCCCGCATCCTATCTGCTTACTTCAATAATGACATATAATTGAAGTCAAACATTAAATGAATTAGATACACATTACATATATATATACACACTGTTTCTATATATATATATATGTTCATACACTGTATGTGTATATATATATATATATTCATACACTGTATGTATATATATTTATATATATATATTGAAAATCAATCATTTCACTCAAATGTGGTTGGAACATCCCCGTGGCCTAAATGGCGGTTTTTCAATTCGAGTCACTCAACGATCCGTCAGAGTTTACCATCTGTCAGACGATTCATAGTGTTGATGAATTTCTAGGAGTTATTGTTATGATACCTGGTTGATTAATGTTGATTAATGTTTTTTTGTATGATATGATATGTATATAATTATATATATAATTATGTATATATATACATATATATATATATATATACACGCCATAACTTGTGAATACTTATTGTAGCCAGTATTATTAGATCTTACAACTCCGTGATATGAAATTTATATGTGAAATTTACATATCGCCCTGGCTTTAACCCACCTCATGGCTTTCCGCAGGTGCTGAAGAAGCATTGGACCATCCATGGCTTGATCAAGGTCCGGCTTTTGGAAAAGCTTTGTCCATGTTTTGAGCCGTCACCCGACGGAGTCGCGTCACGGTGATTTCAAGGTCAAAGCTGGAATTTCTGTTGCGAGGATTTTTTTTTGGTTCCGGGTAAACCGGGGTTACCTTCAAATGATGGACCCCAGGGCGGAGCCATCTTGCCACTGTCATGGAGTGTGCGCCGTGTCGCCTTTTCCACTGTGCAACTGGGGTTTGTTTGGCATGACTGCAAGGCCAGATGTGTTGAAATAAGAGTGGCACCACTGATGAGACTATCTCAACGTCACCAATAACAAATAGATCGCTTTTGGTCTGAAAGTCGACCTCTGAGTTGCCGCTAATCAAACATGGCATTTTTGATCGGAACATGTTCTATCAATGAGGAATCTTCCAGCAAACCATGTTTTATATGTTTTATTACCGCAGGGTGATGGGTGATATGCATGTAGATTGTTTTGTTGCCACACTGAAAGAAAATTTCTGCAGACCCTGTCAGACTGGATCCCATCACAGCTTGACATTAATCTCGCGCTCTCGTACTGGTTGGTGGTATTTTCAACATGAGTATGTCTCAGGATTATTTGAAGTTGGATTCACTGGATCTATCTTCGCAAATATTTCAAAACTGTGTAACATACTTGAAATGCATTGAAACTAACGATTCAATTAAATCCTAGAGTAGGGTTTGGGTTTCAGCATGGAGCCGGATTTTCAGCAGCAACAATGGGATATATACATATATATATATATATATCAAACAGAGATATTTTGTTTTATTGAATTTTAATCCTTGAGTTGTCCTAATAACTGGCTCCGTTGATACCCCATACTTGAGCCAAAGCCTTAGCCACATTGAGGTTTCCTGAAATGGAGGTAGCCCAGCCGTCACCACGGCTTTCAATACTAAGTCATGGTTTAATGACTTGGATGATTTGGGGGTAGCCCTATTTTAGTAAATGTGTTTGTGTGTGTGAAATAGTTTTAATCAAAATCAATGGGAATTTCAGGACCCAATATATGGAGCTACCGTACCTTTTAAAGCCATTCTTAGTGTAAAGTACCTCCGGTCCAATAAATCGGTACCTGAAATGGCCATTGAAGCTATGGAACATATGAGTTTTCTAATAGGTAACTCATGGTCAGTAATACAGTAATCGTGTTTTATCATCTACAAATGGCCCAATTTCGATAGCTATGTCCACAGTTATGGCGCTTAACAGGTTTGTAAAGGGGCTTATAATGATGTACAATTTTACTTATCGGAGTTATTTCATTCCATTTGTAACTGTTAGCTGGGCCATGACTGCACCACCAACCAGAAGTTTTTGTTGCTGGACCTGTGACCAAAGTTATGGCCGCACCGCCGGTTCTTAGTCGGATGCCTTCCTGGGAATCCACGGTTCGGTTCGAGAAAGAATGTTGGTTCATAGCTCTTTCCATAGCTTTTTGTTAGTTTACCAGAGGGTATAACCATCAGTCTCCAATGTTGGTGAGGTCATTGAGTTGGGAGATCCTCCAGGGACTTGGAGACTAGAGAAGCTGTACTCGTCGCTGCTGCTGCTGCTGCCAACAATAATATAGAGCCTGCCTCATATATATATATATACATACATATGTATATACATCTGTAAATATTTATGTATATATATATATACATGTGTATATATATATACGTATCTATACATATATATATATATATGTATGTACATGTATACATATATACACTATATCTATATTTTCAACTTTGTCTGAAAATGCTCAGTATACTCCCATAATGATGAACCGGTGGAAAAATGGGGCGCCCTATTGGCAAAGCCATGTTGACTTGTTGGCCTCCAGTTTTGGCAATGGCAGATCCCCTTTAGGAAAGTCATCATCGAATTAATTTTTAGAGGATTTTCCAGCTAGCCATGTAAACGATGGCGAGGGTATCTTTAGCAAAAAAACTTATGCGGCTAGAACTGGTTGTTTCAAACTGAAATCCCTAGAGATGGTTGGAACCAGCCCGCTGAGTTGCAATTGTGAGCGGAGAACACCCTACTTACGCCACTGGGATAGGCCACCAAGTAGACATGTTGCTGCTTCACCATCCCTTGGTTCAACCTCGCAAGATTGTCCCTGCAAACATCAGAAATTAATGGCAAAACAACTGAGATAATTATGTGCTATTGTTTGAAACGTTTTCAGATATTTCAGTTATTTTCCTTGGAAACCTTGATTAGCTGATCTTCCTTGCTTTGAAACGTTTTCATTAATAGCCGCCCCCAAAAAAGCAGCTGGGAAGTTGGTTTTTGTATCCGGTCATGAAACGGGTTTCATCAGCATTCAGTAAACCACAGCTGTTCACATGAAGGATTTCCAGAGCGGCAAAGTGCTGAACGGAGATCTTCTGAAAATGACAATCACCAAACACCAAAAGTGACTTGTGATGATGGTTTCGATACGAGAACCATTATATCCCCAGGACATCCTTGTCTCTGTTGATTAAATTCCCCCTGTTGACACATAAATAGCAAAGATCTTCTATCTGCTGGTTTTGGTGTTTGTCTCCTGCACCCTTGTGCCCTGCAGCTGCAAGTCGGTTAGTAGAGATGGAGTTGTTTTAATCCATGGTGGAATAGTACTCTGTTGTATAAAATCCCATTACTCTCAAGCCAAGCATGGTAGTAGTAGTGGAAAATCCACTGCTTACAAATGATCGTCCCATTAAACTGGGGTTTATGGTGATGTTGTTTATACTTCGATGGGCAATGAAATACTTACGTGGGCAACAAACCAACTAATTATCTACCAGGGGTCACCGTTATGGTATGAGTTGGTTGAAGAAAGAGTTTGGATCAGATCATGACTTTTATCATTCAATAGATGACTGGTTGGTGGTTTGGAACATGTTTATTTTTCCATAATATATAGGATAATCCTTCCCATTGACTATCATATTTTTCAAGATGGTTAAAACCACCAACCAGTATATTATTTTATTTGCCTTCATGAAATTCAGGAATCACAGAACTTAGTGTGCGCCGAAATCAGCAAAACCACCCTTGTAGAGTTTTTTGCAAAACGGGGAGGGTTTCCCCTGCAGATGCTCCATGGTTTTCCCTTCGACCATTGCATTGAACAAATTAAAAAAGTTGAGGTGAACTAGCCGCACAAGCGGACATGGGACGCAACGGTGCGGTAATGGAGGTCTCGAAGTACGCCTCGGATGCTATGTCGTTGTCAAGAGATCGATATGTAGCGCCAAAACACAAATTTACAATTTATACATATATGCCTACATACATATGGAGGTTCCCAATAATGGGGGTGCCCCAAAGTCATCCAAGTCATAAGACCATTTTAGAATTGACACCTATGATGACTTGGGGATCCTTCATGTTACGTTTAACCCCCATTGATATTGGGCAGTTGATTGCTTGGAAGGGAGATGTAGCCACCCAATTATAGACTTGTGGGGTTTAGCATCAGATAGGAAAATAACATGTTGAGTACTTGGTGGCTCATCCCACTTACTAAGTAGGTTATACCCCTGGTTTCAAGTGGGATAAGTAGGTTATCCACTTACAAGCAGGGTTACAACCTACTTACTAAGTGGGATGAGCCACCAAGTATATGGATTTTGGATGCTTTTGGGTTTTACCATTGACATACAGTATCATATGCATGCATGTCGGAAACTCCTATATTTGGGATAGATACAACATGTTCCTGTCTTTTAAATCAATCCATTGTCATATTTATTATTCGTCAGCTTCAGTCAGCTCTATCATTGTTATGCTGAAATCCCGTTTTTTGCTCAAATCCTCTTTAATTGTTTAAATCCACCATTTTTCTGGATGAATTATAAATGACCTCACGTCGTGACGTCACTGAAAGCATGCTTAAAATTCGGAATCATCCTCAATGGCCCTATTTCAGCTATGTTCATGTTAGTGAATTACTATAATTCAGCCAGATATATCCCATTGTAATCCGTTATACATGAACCCCCACGAAATCCCATGAAATTCCATTAAAACCCATTAAGTATCGATCATTGAGCCAGATTTTTGGTGAGCTGGCAATTTCGTCGTCCATCCGAAGCAGGCTATAGGATCCGTCGTGAGACGTATCTGTTTTACAGGCTCTACCGTAGCCGGCACAGTTGGCTGGGGCAGCTTGCTGGAAAAATGTTCAAAGCACATTGGTTTACATTTCATTGAAGAAATGCTTTACCTGGAAATATTGGTTTAGCTAGATTTTTTCAATAGCAAGAGGACAATCTAATTTCGGAATAGTTTTCGAGTCATCAGTTTTTTGTCGATTACTGGTGCACGTGATGCTACCTTTGAAACAGGGAGTTTTGACCATGGTTTTGAGCAGGGAGGAATCGCATTTTTCTGATGTGGTATGTCAGTCCCTTGAGATTAGCTTAGAATGGGCAGTTAGTACGGTAGACTATATGCCATCTATATCAGTCAGAACATGGTTATACTCCCGAATGGATAGTCTACCGATGGATATAGTCTCTAGTCGAATGGATATAGTCAAAAATATCTATATCATCAAACATCAACACTCAAACCGAATGGATGGTAATGTGTGCTTCGCAGATATGTTGATGTTTCAGAGTGTCGGTTGCTGCAGTGGATGGACAGATTCTCAGAGCATGGAACTGCCAGAAGTCTACCCTCTGGTAACAAAAAGATTACCCGGCCTGGTAAACATACAAGAAACAAAATGGAAAATCACCATGCTATTAATGGGAAAACTCACGAAATAAAAGGTAATTTTTTCCATAGCAAACTGTTAGTATACCGGAGGGTAATGGGTATATCCTCTATGATTGACATGAAATGGACCAGAATGGTCGGCCGTGCTAACCATGATTTCGAGGCAGGAGTCACCACTCCAAAAAAAAACGGGAGGCACAGGTTCCTAAAATATTGGGGGTACCCTACAATTTATGGCCGTGCTGGTTGTTTCAATGCCATTTCTGTGTCTTGGTGATGAAATAAGGGGTAGTCTTGAAGAAAAATCCATATACACCACTTTATAGTACCTTGACTGATCATCTTAGGATCAGTGAAAACTTTTGAGTCGGAAGTTTTCATGCGAGAAGGCCCTACAAAGGGCTTAGTGTGTTCCTTTTTGTTGGTAAATGTTCCATACATAGTGCAGCACTGCCCATGTCTGTTTCTTCGTCGAATCCCCAGCAGCATTGGATAAGAGTCGTGACATCCCCAAAGAGGAAACGGTGACAAAAAATCTGCCAGTTGCCCCTTGCCCCAAGTCTCCGTGCCTTTTTTGATGCGGTAGGGCGTTGAAGAAGTTCCTGGATATCTATCTAGCTTTGAGAGGGCCAGTCTGAATGAATCCAGGAACAGCCCGTGCCGCGCACCATTGCAACGGTGCTGCGGCACTGGGAGTGGCCGGCAGCTTTGGGCGAGTGAAGTAAAGGAGTATAGTTGAAGAATTGAAAGTAAAAAACAGAAAAGCAAAGCTCAATAATGATAATGATGATAATAACGATAATGATAATGATAAAAATAGTATACCCCAAAATATATGCAGTTCAATCATGAATAGGAAAGCTCATGTCTCATGTCTTTGATATTGTTGTGACATGTGTGTTTTTTTGAGGTACAAAAAAAGAACATGGTTTCCTATATATAGATGTGTCCATTAAATCATTCCACCAATTGCCAATGTTTCCTATAGCCATGAGCCAGGACGGCCAGGCCAACATTTTTGTCACGTTTTCGGGGTGTATTGGTCTAGTTTTCTCGATCCAGGAGGGCTAACATTCCGAAATTCTTTTTTTTAATGGGGATGGGTCAAAACCTATTACAACTTACGGCCATATTTGGGGGAACCATCCATTAACCAGCTATTTTAGGGTACCTAGGGTACCAGGGTTTTGACTCATAACCTAAATGATGATCAAAATTCTATCCACATTGACATGACATTCCAATTTTTGCTTTAAAACAGAAACCATTGGGTTGCTCCCTAAATGGTGATAACCCAAATCATCCCGCATGAAATGGGGTTGAAAAGCCCACCATTGTCTATCTTGAGGGAAATATCAACCAACCAGACAAGAACACATCCCAAAGATTTTGGTGGTTTGAAACCGATATTTGTGATGGCTACCCTTTGCTCATTTAACATAGCTATGGAACATTGCCGATTCATAGATGATTTATTCAACAGTCTCACAGTTTGCTTTGCTCATATCTTAGATGGTAAAAATCAGGATTCCTATAAACATTGTGATATTCCATAGCTACGTTAAATAACCACATGGTAGATTATACTACTACAGTATACCTTGGGGAAACCCAGTAGATGTTGAGCTAAGGGACAGTCCCAGAAGCGAACATTCGCCGCAGCTATTCTCTTCGATCCACAAGTCGCAGGACGATAAAGCTTGCTGAAGTGGTTCATTCCCAGCCAATTGAAATGGGAATAAGAAACTAATAATTGGATATCTATATCAAGGGAAGTAATGTTCCACAATATATGTATGGTTTCCATAATCCTATCATATCCTATCTATATAGTATAAAATTCCCAACCATTTGAATGGGTAGGGGAAATTCCTGGATAGTTTTTTGTTATACATGGTAAACAGCCCGCCAACCAGTCGAAGATATTTTTTCTTGTGGGCTACCAAAGATTGACCCTGAGTGTTTGGAGATTGGTTCACATGAGAAAAATGTGGTTCGTCACGTGATGTAGTATCCATATAAAACATAGAAGATGCAAAAGATAGAACATCTTCTATGTTTTATATTCATACATCTTCTATGTTTTTATAAGTATGCAAAAGATACATATTTATATAAATGCTTCTTCATCGGGGGGAGTTATGAACCAGGAGTTGGTAGCTGGGGCTATCCCACGAGAGTATCCCATGATTTATATATAGGGTTTCATAGTTACCACCATACGGGGATTTCCAGAAATGGCAGATCCCCAAAATGGTTGGTTTATAATGGAACATCCTATCAAGATGGATGATTTAGGGGTACCCCCGTTTCAGGAAACCTCCATACATGTTCCATGGCTACATCAAATTACTAGAGTGTATTATTGGATTATGATACACTATATCTCATTCTGGGGACCATTTATGGGGCGTTTAATCAATACATACCCTCTGGTAAACTAACATAGCCATGAAAAATCACCATGTTCAAGAGGTATATCATCTATAAATGGATCGTTTTCATTTATTTTCCAAAGCTATGTTAGTTGATTGGAGGGTAAATCCCATACCCATATGATCCATATATGGTATATTTACCTACATGACTGGGTGATTTTTAGGGTAAATGTTGGTAAATATACCATACATGGAGCATTTGGGAATTAGAAGTCCCATGAATCCTGTCCGCGCATCTCGTCCTGTCCGGATCGTCCTGACTCTTTCGGCTTAGCCGATGGTTAGAAACGAGTTCGGCTTACGCGAATGGCAGATGTCTGGAGATTATTGATAGTTATGGGAATTATGATAGTCATCTGGATTATTATTGATAGTTATGGGAATGGATGTACTATTGATAGTTATTGATGGATTATTATCTATGATTTTTCCATTTAAACAACTTACTGGATATAGCAGGGAATACCATGGGGAATAGATGGGGATATAACCATAGGAAAACCATAGGAAAATATGGGTAAATCACCCAGATATACCCGCATATATATATAACTATATATCTGGTTGGTGGTTTGGAACCGTGGAATTTTATGACTTTCCATATATTGGGAATTTCATCATCCCAACTGACGAACCCATATTTTTCAGAGGGATTGAAACCACCAACCAGTTTGCCATTTCAACAACTTACTGGTGCTAAATACGTAGGGTTGCTGGATGGGTTGCTGGGGGTTGCTGGGGGTTGCTGGGATGGCTATTGATAGTTAGCCAGTGGATCATTCCCGAAAATTCCCTACGTTTAGCACAAGTAAGACAATGCACAATATTAATGTTTGGAATAGAATAGATATTAAACGATGGAGATGAATGGAGTTATGTGAATGGAACATGTTAATGGTGGAAATAAATATATAATAAATAATACCTAGATAAATAATTATATAATCGATTCATTGTAGGATTTATAGAGATAAATATAATATATAATTACTATATATGATATATATATATTATATGTATAATTATATAATATATAATTATATAATATAATATATAATATATAGTATATAATCTATAATTATATATACTAAAAGTGATTTCGCAAATATTTATATAGAGAAAAATACACTGGAGATTTGATTTTTTGGAGGATAAATATGTTTTTTTTTCCGGGTATACTCCATTGTTTTCTGGGTAATACCTTGTAATACCCTGGTTGAACTTCTACTCCAAGGGTGGTCTGGGTCAGACAGCTTCCCTTTCTGGCAGTTTCAAATGCCTTGAAGTAAGGGGTTAATTGGTGGCTCATCCCACTTAGTAAGTAGGTTATAACGTTTTAACCCTACTTATTCCACTTAGACCCAGGGATATAACCTACCTGGTAAGTGGGATGAACCACCAAGTAATAACCCATGTAAAACTGATGTATATCCATGTATATACCACAGATACTGTAACAGGTTTATATGTTATTGCCCACTTAGTGGGATGCATGTCCAAGTATCTAGCGGTACTAAATTCTTGGTGCTTAATGTCACTTTTTTTTGCGAGTGAAATTCCCATTTCTCTTGGCAAAATCCACAGGATTCTGGGTTTTTCCCCGCGGGTTGTTCATCCACATCCATCTGGCAGCGCACCCAGGTCGCAGTTACAAAACTACGCCAAAGGTAATGGGTCCCCATTGAAGTGCCCCGATGTGGTCACTTGCGGCATGGGGTGTTGTACAATGATGTACAATGGGGAGACGAAAGAGACCCTCCATCCATGAGTATCCCGATTTTTTGCCCCGTGTTTTTTCCAAAGTTGGGGGTTATTCATAAGTATAACTATGGGATTTTATCCCCCATAGGTTGGAGTATGGTGCCCCTATGGTTTTGAAATAAGCCACTTATTAGTGGAACTACACCATAAAGTAGACCCAGTAGCCATAGAAATCAATCTCTTACCCAATGATTTTAGCAGTTTACCTGCGTTTTTTCTCGGAACTTGGAGGGTCTGGGTATAAGTCCTGCACTGCTGGCTGCACTGTTCGATCTTCGGCGGGTTCTTGGGAGATCCCCAAGTCATGGCTTTCAATACGAAGTAAAATGGTCATCCATGATGACTGGATGAATTGGGGAACCCCCATTTCAGGAAACCTCTATCTATATATATATACAATATATGTCAGGGTTTATGGTTTAAATAGAAAAATATATATATATATATCCAATAAACTGGGGGCATGATCCAATGGATATCCGCTGAGTTTTTTCGTTCATCTAGATTTGGATCATGTTTCGAATTTTTATCTAGCATAATAAAAGATCCAAAATTATGATCCCATACCTAGATGATAGATAAATTTGATCCCAGACCGTAGATTATTTGCCATCCATGAGACCATGGAAGGATCCACAATTGACGCCAATACCTACACGTTTCATGGCATTGATCCGTCACAATGAATGGGTGATAGTCATTCAGGGGGAGTGAAAAAAAGGGCATGTATCGCATATGTGATGTTGGTCCGATCACCCTCTATAGCAATCAAACAACTGGGAAATCCTCCATGAATGGAGGTTTAAAATATGAAACTCATCTTTTTTATCCTCTATAGATCACGTGCGTAAAGCAATAGTTGCTAAACTGCCAATATTTCGATGGTTTGTACCACCCATAAAAATGGTGAATTTGGGGATGTTTAACTGTGAACATTGGGGATGGTAATGCCACACTTGCTGGCAACATCGACAGCAAGGATCAGGAGATGACTGTTTTTTTTCAAGTTATGAACCAACTTAGCTATTGTGGGGGTCCCACCTTGTAGTATAGCATAATTAATCAAATTTATGTCGACATGTCTGAAAAAACGCTCATATCACTGTGACCATCGTTGGCCTTCATTTGTGAATTTCCTTCATTTTAACAGGTTTTTGTCTGTGGATGTTTTGTTGCAAAATGTGACCAACACTTACAAAATGTGGCCTGTCTCAAAATATGGTTGCATGTACTTGCTCCAAAATCCCATTAAAACGTAATGATCCCCCCAGCGTGGCGTGGTTCCGTAAAATGGGGCACCATTTTAGCACAAAGGCATGTGGCTCAACTGCTGAAAGTAGTTCCCCCTAATTCCATGGAAAAAGGCATCATTTTCCATAAATCACACTTGATACCCTGCAATTTAACATAGCTATGGAAAATTGCAATTTTTAGTTGATTTACCTATAATCAATGGTGTTTTTTCATAGCTATGTTAAACCACAATTGATATTTTTGGGTCTAGGGCGCCCATCTTCAAACACAGCCGGCCGGGAACGCCGCTGGGAACTCCGTTGCCTTTTGGGATTGGAAGCTTTGGCCAGATCTATGTTCGGCATATGATCGGTATATGAACACTTAAGACCCTGAGATTAATTCTGGGAATGACCAGAATTGAAAATCATCAATTTGAAGCATCATCAAATTCACGCACGAGAAGAAAGAGGGCCAAAGTCGAAATTCAACTGGCCCTTATCCCTACAAGGTGGTGCCCCCCAGCTATAAATTGGTTTATAGATCCCATTAACTATAAAGATATCACCAACAAAAACCATAGTGAAATTGGAGTTATTGGTACCAACTGAACGCTAACGAACTGGGACACCACCCTGTAGCCATCCATGACCCCTCTCAGCCATGGCTGGAAACACCGTGGCCATTCCAAATCAGAGGCTCGACGGGTCCAACAACATGTTTGACGCGTATGTTATATGAATTTCTGGTTGGTGGTTTGGAACCATGGAATTTTGGTGGTTTGGAACCGTGGGATTTTGGTGGTTTGGAACCGTGGAATTTTATGACTTTCCATTCAGTTGGGAATTTCATCATCCCAACTGACGAACTCATATTTTTTCAGAGGGGTAGGTCAACCACCAACCAGTATATGAGTTTCATTTGCATTTCATATGCATGTTTATGTGCATTGTATATGCATTTTACGTGTATGTTATTTGCATTTTACATGTGTTGTTTCAATGTCAATATGCTCACCAAAAAGGGAGTCCATGGTGAAACAGTGCACCTTTTGTGGTGAGATGTGATGGATCACAATTTTTCAGAACCACACATGGACTGTTCATATTGTGTAATTCAATAGATAACATATACCAGTGTACAACAATCCTTTGTGTCTTTTTGATAGTGTTGTTTTTGCTTTGGTCACCAGGGCATTTACAGTTTGGGTGGAATGATATCAAATGCCAGATGAAGAGGGCGCCGAATATCCTTCTTGGTGGTTCATCAGCATTTTTTGTCAAGCGACCTAGCCATCTTAGTTGATGATATCGATTTATTTCCTGGGCCAATTACCATGTTGGTTGGTTTCATATGCATTTTTGCTGGCTAAATCATGTTGGATCCCAATTTTGATCGCAATTGTCATTTCTGAGATCCACAACTTCATTGGTTAAGTCCCTATGTTCATTCATAGAATCCACCATAATCCACGCGGCGCGGCCCCGTGGCCCCGGCACCCGGAGTTCATCAAACCCATCGCCCGATGCCAGCGCGATTTGTGATGCATCTCGGCCGGCTTTTTGTTGAGGTTTGATGGGATCATGGCATAGATTTGTATATTTGGCAGTGTGTCAAAACCAATAGTACCCCTGTAGTTCACATCAAAATAGCTGGGATTTATGGATGTGAATAACCCACTAAAAATGGTATCTATAGGTATTGACCCATCCCCATTTCTGGTTGGTGGTTTGGAACATGTTTTATTTTTCCATTCAGTTGGGAATTTCATCATCCCAACTGACTAATATTTTTCAGAGCTCTGGCCCAGGTCCTTTCCAGAAAGTAGGGCTGTGCCAACAGAACACCTGGGGGCCCCCTTTTTCGTTGTGGTTTGCCATGGACTGGACAAAGTTTTCGGTTGGTCAAAGGGTTTCACTGGTTTTGGCGCTTATCTGTCATTCCGAAGGAAGTTGGCACTTAACCCAAAGTTCAGATCGACGGGGCCTCAAAATATGGGTACGTGGTAAGCTGCCGTTTGAGGCGACCATGGTTGGGGTAGATCTCTTGGTGACTTCTTTAACCCCAATGCAAATGGAGGTGGATGGTGACTCCTTGGTCTTTCCCGTGCCTGTCTGTACGAGGGCGGCTCTTACACAGGTGGTCGATTTGTGTGCTGGGATGGGAGGTTTTACTGCTGTGATTGATCGGCTTGGATTTCATGCCAAGGCAGGGGTGGATCACAATGGGATTTGGCGTGGACTTTACCAGTCGTTGCATGAGGGGGCCACTTTTCATGCTGGGGACCTTATGGACTCGGTTGTGCTTCGTGAACTCCTTGGTCAAGGGTTGTTTCATGGCATTGTTTGCTCTGGCATTGCCTGTCAGCCTCATTCAGTTCTTGGGGATCGCAGAGGCATGTCTGACCCCCGTGCTGAGTCGCTTCCTAAGTCCCTTCACCTTGGTTGGTTGCTCCAAGCTGCAGTTTTGATTCTTGAGTGCACCCCTGAGATTTTGCGAGATGCTCAGGCCCAAGAGATGCTTCGACAGTTTTGTGTTGCCACAGGGTACCGACTCACCCAAAGCATCCTCAAATTGGGAAACACATGGTGCACAAGGCGTGACCGATGGATTGCAGTTTTGACAGCCCCAGTTGTCCAGGTTTGTGAACTTCCTGACATGCCAAAGGGTGACCAAATCCGTGTGATTCATGACCTCATCCCTGCCTTCACCCCCTGGCACCAGTTTGATCAAGATCAATTGGTTTTGAACTTGTATGAGTTGTCCAAGTACTATCAATATGCAGCGGGGGGTATGGATGCGGTTTGGATTCGGGTCATGGAACAGCTGCCTACCTTACTTCACAGTGCTGGCAATCAGATGTACACCTGCGCATGTGGATGCAGGGCAGCCCTCTCGGAAGCCAGGTTGAAACAGCGTGGATTGGTAGGAACTTTGACTCGTTTGGACACCTGTCAGACACACATGAACCAGTGCATGCAACATGCCAGATATCTGCACCCGTTGGAGATGTGGGTTTTGATGGGGGGCAGTCCCAAAGTCTCCATGGGACACAACCTGCGGCTTGCAATGTCGGGAGTTGGCCAAGCAGTCTCGCCGTTGATGGGGCTTTGGATTTTTGCCCATGTCCGTCAATGCCTGGATAGGACTTTTGAGGTGTCTCCATGCCAACCCATGCAGGTTCTCACTGCTTACATGGACCAGGTAATTGCTGAATGTAGGGAAAAATGGCCTGTTCCAGTGCCTCCCACTGCGGTGGATGCTGTTTCTGATGATCCAATTGAGGATGTTGATTCCCCAGCCCATGCTTGCATCACGCTCAGCCGCCCGTGCTCAGGTGATGCGGATCTCCAGCTGAAGATCTCCCCCAATGCCACTGGTATGGACTTGCTTGCGGCAGAGCAGAAACTTGGGAATGATGTCACAGGTTTTCAGCTTCGGGTTGATGGGGAATCCCTGGATTTGGCCTCAGTTTTGCCGTCGAAGTCCCTTGTGTCCCTTGTCCCTCCCACGTGGACTGAAGCGTCTGTGTATGCCGATCCTGTCATTCCATGCTGCTTGACTGCTGATGAGCTTCTCCGATATGTCCGAGCTGCTGATGCAACTGATCCGGGTCCGGTCACTGATTTTGGTGTCCTTCAGCAACTGCGTGCCCCGACCATGTCCAGATGTGAAAGGGTCAGTTTGCTTGACATGCAGGGACCGGTTTGGGGTGATGATGAGGTCTTACATGGACTTTTGCAAACCGCCATTGGTACAGACTGTGATCAGCATGTACATGTGTGGGACCCTCTTTTGATCACTGGCTTGGTTCAGCATGAGGTCTCAGCCACTTGGGCTCGGTTGATTGCACAGCTTGGGTTTGAAGCGACTGTGGTTTCTGCGGTGTTGCTGGGAGGACATTGGAACCCCTTGGTGTGGCGTGTTGATGGTGTTGGAGCTAAGCTGCACACTTTGTCGGTTACTCCTGAGTTTGAACATGTCATGATTGCCTTGAGCCGGGTGATTGACTTGCACCGGGGGGGAGCCATGGGGGTCTGGAAGGCCCACTCAGTTGGATTTACACCTGTGGGTTATTGCGGGGCTCTGGTGATTGCGTTTGTCAGGCATCTGCTTTGGGGCTGGCTCATGGTGACTGATCCTGACTCCTTGGTTTATTACTCTGGTGGACTTCGCAAGGAGTTTGTTGATTTGGTTCCTGACTTGTGTCGTCGTCCCTATCTTGCTGGACTTGGTGTGTCATTGCAAGGGCGTCTTGCTGAACTTTTGACCCAACATGGTGTGAGCCCACATGATGCTCCTGGAAGAGCGACAGCGGCCATTAAAGCCTTAGGGGAACTTGAAGTTGGCAAGGCTGTTGATGCTGGCAATCCATGGAAGGAGTGGAAATGGTTAGGCAATCAGTGCCGGCCTCCCTTTATGCTTGTGCGGCCTCAAGAACTGCAAGCCCAAATTGACAAACGCTCCGCTGACAAGCCCATCGGCCAAAAGCGCCACAAACACCACAAATCCAAAGGGCATGGAAAGGGCAATTTTGCCCCTGTCAGTGTGGACCCTACCCTGCTGCGTCTTGAGCCTGGAGTTTTTCAAAGTGAGAATGGTCAGCCTCTTTCTCAAATCGGCTTAGCTCAGGTCCGGTCTTCTGCCTCAGGGGTTGTGGTTGTGTCTGTTGCTGCCATTGACCCGTATCTTCAAGCCCAGCATCCTTTGTCCTCCGGTCCTTTGGCCTTGTTTGTTGTTGATGCACAGACTCCTCCTGCCACGGGGTTGCCCATGTCTCCACAAAGGGTTCCCTTGGTCTGCGCTGCCAACTCCGAACCACTGCTTGTTGATGGATTTTTGATTCAGCTTGGTGCGGTCCCTGTGTGTCGTACTCCCATTCAGCAGAGTTGTGAGGTTCAGAGTATCCCCACCTGTGTCGTCAAGGCAATGGTCTTCAGGGATCAGACATCTGTCCCATGGGAAGAAGTGATTGCACACCCCATGTTGCATATCTTTGCTCAGGTCCCGCCCTTGCAAACATGCAAGGATTCCGAATGCTGTGGATGTGAGGGCTGGCACCGCACTGAGTCACTGCCAATGGACTCACCAGTGATGGAGCTGTGGGGGAAGCAATGGTTGAGGCTGGACTTTAGTCAGGTGTCGCCTTCTGATGCGGAGTTGTTTACAGCCCACATCCGGTTGCCAGAGCAGCTGCAACAGCTTGTGCAGCATTTCTCGGGGCATGGGGGTGTTTACTTGGAACCCAAGTCTCTTGATGGCAGGCGTCCTTCCCAGGAGTTCCAAGTGGTATGGCTTCCCAAGGCTGATCATGCTCAACTCATGGTCCAAAGACAGACGGTTCCACATGTTGTTGGCCTTGCCCGTCTGGGCAACAAGATGGGCTTGCGTTGCTGTACTGTGCATGCTGCTGAGGTTTTTGCACTGGTTAAGCCGGGTCACACATTTCTCCCTCCTGGGCGTCGGCACACGTACTTGGTTGGTCCTTTTGCTTTTGGAACTTTGCAGTCGTCGGTGGCTAAGGTTCTTCTTGACAATGGCTGGGTGGCGAAGCCCATTCAGGCAGTGGCAACCAAGACCCATGTTCAAGGGTTGATGTTTCGGGTCTAGTCGGTTCAGGAACCTCCACAGAAGCTCATACGTATGGTGCATGGTGATGTCGTCATTGCCAAGGAGACTGACCAGGAGTTGCCAGATAGAAGTGTACCCAAAGTTGTTGCCACGTCAGCCACGGAGTCCTTTGTCTCCAAGCCTTTTGAGGGCGACACCCTTCAACAACATGACCCTTGGGCTCGTGCCGCCAGCAAGTTGCCGGGTAAAGCTCCAACGTTTCCCATTGGCAATCCACTTGATGATGTTGCTCAGAAGGTGTTGGCCGAAGTCATGTCCAAGATGCCTCAGCCAGGAATGGAAGTTGATGGGGATGATTCGGCCAGTAGGAGGGTTGAAGTGCTTGAGCAACAGGTCAATGAACTTCAAGGTCAGACCCAAGCACTGGCAAAGCAAGCACAGCAAAATGCCCAGGACTCCCAGACCCAGTTCAGTGCCATCCGAGGTGAAATGCAACAGCAGGGTGCCCATTTTGAGAAAGCCATTGCCGCCCAGGCTTCGGCCATGCAGGGTTTTCAGGACACCTTCCAGGAGCAATTTCGCCAACAGGTTTGCCACCAGCAGACGATGCTGGACAGCATGTTCAGCAAGCAGATGACACAGTTTGAGCACCTCTTGTCCAAGAGGCCACGCCAGGAATGAAGGTGCCCAGTCGTGTGCTTGACTGCCGCATGTGATTGGGAAGTTCTTACAGGTGGTCTTGTCTTGGTGTGGTTCTTGCTTATGATGTTGCTGGTTGGTGGCCGCGTTGGACTTTGTCTCAGGCCCTTGGCTATGTGGATTCCCAGCCACTCTGGGTTGGATTTTGTGATCTTCTTGATTTTGGGGCGGATTGTTGCTTGGGTGCGTGCATGGGTTGTGTCCCTGGGCTCATCCGTCTGTTGTTTTGTTTTATGTCAAGCTACCTCTTGGTCCTTGCTTGGCTCAATACGCTTGGTTCATCCACTTTTGCAGGATAGGGTGTCTGTCGCTCAGATGCAACAGCACAGCCGAGAAGGTGGTTGGACTTGGACTTCTACCACCTGTGCTGCAGATGCAGGGCAGCGCCTGTATCGTTCTCGGTGCACAGGTGTTCGCAGATGGTTTTTGCTGTTTTGGCTCTTTGGCCTTCTTCGCATTGGCGAGGCTCTTCACCCTGGACCCAATGAAAGCCAGCAGGAAACTTGGACTCTTGGGGTTGCTAATCCCAGTGGGCTAAATGGTAAGTTGGATCAGGTCCATCACTTGGAAGGTGACGCTTGGATTTTCACTGAGACGCAGCTGTCTGCCAAAGGAGTGTCTGATTTTGTCAAAGGTCTCAAGATGCTCCGTAGTCCCTGGAAATATGCCATTGCTGGGGCCCCTTGTCTGCGCCGAGCTTCTTCTGATGTTGGTTCTCACTCTGGGGTCATGTTCGTGTCCAAGTTTCCCTCCCGTGCCTTGACTCATGGGTTTGATGCATCCACTTTTGACTCTGCCCGGCTTCAGGTTGTTGGTATGGCCGTTGCTGATCTGTGGATTACTGCTGGTCTGTTGTATGGACTTCCTTGCAATGCACACCACAAGCAGGCCAGGTTCCAAACCGACTCCCTCCTTGCGGAATTGGTGGACCGCATAGGGTGTCAAACAGCTGGCCCTCGAGCCATTGGAGGGGATTTCAACTTTGGCCCTGATGAACTGTCGCAGCTGGATCGCTTACGCTCCCTGGGCTTCAGGGAAGTCCAGGATTTACGTGCGTGGAGGTTTGGGGTTTCTGCTGAGGCCACTGGGAGGGGATCCAGACGTATTGATCAGCTTTGGATTTCGCCAGAATTGCAACATGCTTACCTAAGCACCAATGTGGCTTTTGACCATTGGGCTGATCATGCCGCAGTGACTGCCACCTTCTCTGTTCAGGGACTCCAACAAGTTCACATGGCTTGGCATGTTCCTCACCCCTTGCCGTGGCCGTCGGACTGGTCTTGTCAGGTTCAAGTGGATTTTGCTTTGGGTGCCACTGCTGCCTATGCTTCCTTTTGGGGTCAGGTGGAAACGCAAGCGAAGTGTCGTGTCCAGCATGATGGGTCTTTTGTCTCCAAGAAGCAATGTGGTCGTGCTGGTGTTTTGTCTCCTGTTCCCACCAAGGAGTTTCTTTGTCCGATGAAAAAGGGCCGCAGAGGGGATCTCCAACCCACTTACTTTGGGGTCAGCCTGCAGCATGCTCGATACTTTCGACAGCTGAGACGTTTGCAATCTTTGTGTCGTTTGTTGGCCAAGGGGGTTCATTCGTGGAACGGGCAGCTCAACCGGGATGAAACATGGAAGGCTATCCGTCATGCTGCTGGCTTTGCTGGGGGCTTTGGACTTTGGTGCGGGGCACATGGACTTTGCCCACTGGTACTGTAGGACCCCTGCCTCTTCTGTGTCCAGCGTTGGAATATGTGCAGGCCCTCTTTGATGGATTCCACAAGTTTGTTCGGCAGTATGAAACAGAGCTCATCAGAGCCCGTTACCAGTTTGCCAAGTCTCGGCGTGAGCATAACCTGGCTTATGTCTTTCAGGACTGCAAGGATGACCCCTTGCCCCAGGCAGATACGTTGGTTGACAGCTTGGTCGTTGGCGTTGAGGAGGTGCGAGAAGAGGATGCTTCCTTGGTCTTGGTTCGACCTAGCCAGCTTCTGGATGGCTTGCCGGTCGTTGTTGGTGGGCGTGTGGTTGAGGTGGTTGCGCACTCTGAGGATCAGGTCTGGGTGGATTCAGTTGGTGGCCTTGAATCGGGAATGTTCCTTACTCAAGAGAGGGCTGTGCATACTGATGAGGCCATTTTGGCCCGTTTTGCTCAGGTGTGGGGGCCCAGATGGCTGAAGATGTCGCATGTCCAGGATGGGCAATGGGATCAGATTTGTGGGTTTCTTTCACGAACCGTGCGGCCGTTGGACTGGTTGTGGCACCCATGGACTGTTGACCGATTCCGATCTGCTGTGGCTCACAAGAAACCAAGGGCTGCAAAGGGGCCAGATGGTGTCTCTAGAGCTGACCTCGCTGCCCTGCCTCCGGAAGCATGTGAGGTGTTTTTGGACTTTTACCGTTCAGTTGAGGCAGGTCATGAGTGGCCCACTCAAATGGCATCAGGTTTTGTTTCTAGTCTTGCCAAGACACCAACAGCACAGAAGGTGGATGAGTTTCGTCCAGTGGTGGTTTACAGTTTGGCTTATCGCATCTGGTCCACAGAGCGAGCCCGTGAGGCCCTTCAGTCCATTGCCCAGGTGTTGCCGGAAAGTGTCAGGGGAGGGGTGCCAGCCAGACAGGCGAAGTCAATTTGGTATGAGCTTGCGTCAGTCTTGGAAATGGCCTACCTTAATGATGCACCGGTCCATGGACTTTTGATGGACATCCAGAAATGTTTCAATAACATACCACGCCAGCCTCTCTGGCAAGCGTTGATTCTCATGGGTTTTCCTGTTGCCACCTTGCGCCCCTGGGTCTCCTTTGTCTCGTCTCAGAGTCGTCGCTTTCGTGTTCGTCGGTCTGTTGGTGAGCCGTTGATCTCGACATGTGGCCTGCCGGAGGGGTGTGCCTTGTCTGTCTTTGGCATGACTGTGGTTGACTGGATGTTGGATCTTTGGCTCCAAGCTCTTGATGTCACTGTTGACTTGCGCACCTTTGTCGATGACTGGGGGTTGTTGTTCCGAGATGCCCAGGCCTTTCAACGCATTTGGACTTCCCTGGAGACTTTCACTGGGCAATTGGACTTAGCCCTGGACATGGCCAAAACCAGGCTGTGGTCGACTGATGCCAGTGCCCGCAAGGAATTTAAGCAGACTGATGTTAAAGTGGCTTTGTCAGCACGAAACTTGGGGGCACATCAAAACTTCAGTCGCCATTGTCACAATGCTGAGCTCCAGAAACGCCTGGGAACTCTGCCGAGAGTTTGGGTTCGCTTGCGGGCGAGCCATGGGCCGTACCGCCATAAATTGAGTGCAGTGCAATTGCTGGCCTGGCCTCGAGCACTTCATGGGGTCACTGTGGTTCATGTTGGAGAGGCACATTTCAAAACCTTGAGATCAGGTGCCGTACGGGCTCTCCGGGCAGATCGTAAAGGAGCCAATCCCTACCTGCATTTGGCAACTTCGGCAGTTCAATCAGATCCGGAAGGTTGGGCTATCCTACAAACCCTGCGTGACACCAGGGAACTGGGCAGGGAAGACCAAGTCGAATCTTTGCTTGGATTGTTTGCTACCTCGTCTGACCGGCTTCCTGCCAATGGCCCTACTGCAGTTTTGGCTGTGCGCTTGCAGAGGTTGGGCTGGGGTATTGGCAGTCATGGTTTGGTTCAAGATCGGTTTGGCTCCTTTAGCCTTATGCAAGTGGCTTGGGATGAGTTGCTTTTGCGCTTTCGCCTTGCCTGGGGTTTTGTTCTGTCAGGTCAGGTGGCACACCGCCCCACTTTTGATGGACTTGAGCATGTCGACCTGCCGGAGCTCCATCGCACGCTGAAGCAATTCAGCCCAGCAGACCAGGTTTTCTTGCGCTGTCACTTGGATGGTACTTTGTTCACCCAGAATGCTAGGGCCAAGTTTCAGACGGGCGTCACTGACCAATGTCCTTGGTGTTCCTCTCCTGATGGATTTCATCATCGGGCTTGGATTTGCCCCCACTTTGCCTCGTGTCGGAGTCATCTCACAGCTGCTCAACTTGAGGTTCTCCCCACTTTGCCTCCTTGTCTGCGTGATCATGGGTGGCCGATCTTGTTGCCGGAGTGGGAGGTGTATGCTGGGTTTTTGCTGCGGGATGATGGATTTTCTAAGATGTCACCAATAGATCCCCCAACTCATGGTTTCCTTAATCGGCTCGAGCTTTTTCTGGATGGTACCTGTGCATATCCGCAGGAAACGCGGTTACGCTATGCGGCATGGGCCGTCACCATGGTGTTGGGACCCGCCGGGTCGCTGGACAATCAACTGTTGCTTGGAGGCCACGTGAGTGGGTTATGCCAGTCTGCCTTCCGGGCGGAATTGACAGCAGCGGTAAGGGCCATCCAGTGGGCCGTGCAGAGAGGGCAGCCAGTCCGTCTATGGTGCGACTGTCAAGGGGTCGTCAATGGGATACGCAAGTTGCTCCTGAAGAAACCTTTGAAGCGCAATCGGCCCCATTCAGATTTGTGGGCGGCCATGGAGGTGGCTCTTGGTGCGGGACGTGACTTGATACAAGTCCGCAAAGTGGTGTCGCATGGGGCCCTTGACTCTGCCACGGGGCCTTTGGAGTATTGGGTTTACTGGCACAACAGTTTGACAGATTGCGCCGCTGAATCCATCAACAATCGAAGGGACTCAGGTTTTTGGGCAGCATGGGAAGCGTTGCGTGGTGCACAAACTTTTCACCGGCAGTTGCACCATGCGATTCTTCGGGTGTTGCTCCAATCGTCCAAACTGGCAGCGCAGGTGAAGCAGAAGCCTGAGCAGCAAGCACAGGTGGTGGCACCGGTTCAACCTATGCCGGCACCGCCTTCACAATGGGTCATTGCGCCGGCACTTATTCGGCGATATGGGCAGTTCAACATTCAGGTGCTCCATGATTGGTGGACCACCAGTGGCATTGAGATGATGCAAGGGTCTGAGCCACTGGTTTTCATTTCTGGTATACAGCTGTTTTATGCTTTCAATCTCAGTACTGGCTATGTTGGACCGTGGTGTTTTCAACGGCGATGGTACACGAGTGAGAGTGCAGTGCCGGAGAAGGGACGTGCCACCTGGGGCAATCGCTGCAAACCATTCTTGCTGATGTGGAAGGCGTACCTCAAAAGCAACGGGGTGATTTTGCCACAACGTTTGGCCAAGCCACGGTCAATGGCACTTACCAAATGGGTAGTGTGCTATCGTGTCCGGTGGTCGTCGGCAAGGGTCGATGAAATTGACCGGATCATTCTCACCAAGCTTGGCCGCCAGGCTGCCACGCAGCAAGACGTGTGCAATCTGACGCCGGCCAGATGCGAGTGACCAAGGAGCTGCGGGGTTATGGGGCCGTTCTTCCGCCTCATGACTCACACATAAACAGCAATAAACAGTAATATTTTTCAGAGGGGTTGAAACCACCACCCAGTTGGGATCATGATAAAGAAAAAACGGGGCTCTATGGGGAGCAGCATTGAATATGTGTATCACATGACCTTTCATTGAATATCCCTTTATAAACCCATCATATACCCATCATGGAGCATATAATATTAATGATATATAGATATATTACATATATATATATATATATCAAGCATCAATTGCTGATAAATCCTCCATTTGGGTTGCGTGAATGATACTTATCAATCATGTGTGTGTGTGCCGTGCCATGGTCACAACATAGTATAGGGGGGTCTGGTCATCCCACCATTATTGGTAATCCTTTTTGATGGTTACGCGAATATCTATTCAATAAATTGATGACCATCCTCCACTACAGACACTTTGCCAGAGTTTCCATCATGGCAACCTATGGAACATTGCCCATTCATAGATTCAATAGATGATCAACGTACTTAAACATGATGATGTACGTATGAAACATGATATTGTTCAGTTCGCTACGTTAAGTAGCGCCAGAGGCTACTTCCCAACTCATGAACTGAAGCGCTGGACAAACCATCCCCAGCTGGAACCGTCGCACATGACATGGGCTCCATTTGCGTATAGAAAACACAGTGGTCATTACAGAAACAGGCAGCATAGTATAAACCATCAAAATGATATGGGCACCCTCTGGTTATTTAACATAGCCATGGAAAATGGCCCATTTATAGATGGTTTACCTATTAATTAAAAATGGTGATTTTCCATGGCTATGTTAGTTTACCAGAGGGCATATATTATTGCTTCACTAACAGCGATAATTCAGTAATCCAATGATCAGACATCCATATCCCTACTGTATCACTATCAATATATCATGTATATCCCTAAAAATCCATATCTCTATTATGTCCCCATGATATCCTTGTTATAATCCTTAAAGATCCCTATAAAGTTGTTGCAAAAAATGCAATGTGTCTCCCCCCACATCAGTTTGGGTACATCGGGGTTCATCCCTGTTGTACCCCCAGTTATATATGGGATGACATATGGCTTATATGGACTATAAACCACAGATCCGATTCGTGGGGCCCGTACATCCAAGTAGTTATCAGTTGGTATATAAGCCCATCTAATTATAGATATATCTACTATAAACCTTAGTCGACCCACTTATACTCTCTGGTAAACTAACAGTTTGCTATTGAAAATTGCCATTTGGTTCGTTGATTTGCCCATGAATAGCATGGTGATTTTCCATTGTTATGTTAGTTTACCAGAGGGTATATCCCATGATCATCCCATTATTCACCCATGTTAAGCCATTATCATCCAATTTACCAATGGTGATGTTTCAGCTCGCAAACTGTGTCAAATTACCAGAGGGTGAATCCCAGATCATCCCGTTATTCACCATGAAATCCATTGTTAAACCGTAACAAATCACCACGAAATCCACCATTTATAGTGGTTAAATCACCATTCAATTTCATTATTCACCACTACATCACCATATTTTCCCAACATTTTCCCAACATGTTCCCATTGATCCTGGCAGTTTAACGATGGGTAAATCACCATTTACACACTGGTAAATATACAAAAAGCTATGGAACATCACCATGCTATTCATCACCATTTATAGTGGCTAAATCACCATTTTCTATATGGTTTTCCTGTGGTTTCCCACCATTTCTAGTGGTGAAATGGCCATGAAAAACTCAGGAACTGGTCCGCTTCTTCAGCCGCGCCGATGCCGGGGTCTCCACCTCGTCCCGGTGCAGAGCCTCGGCAGATCGGGGAGTTCACCCAGAAAAATAGGGAGTTCATTGGATTTGAATGGGATTTTATGGGTTGTTGATGTTCTTTTTTTGGGATTTTGATGTTTTTGTAAAATGTTATTTGGGATTTTATGGGATTTTATGGGATTTCAACCCGGAAATGATGTTTTTTCTTATTCAGGACTTGATCCAACAAAAATGATAAGACATTAAATCAATGAAGATTTCAAACAACAAACAAAGTCAGTTTTTTGACTGAACCAACAGAAAATATAGATATCTTGCCAGCCAAAAAATTGAGTTTTGAGGAACAGACATGAGACGAGGAATTTCAGCCAAAATCGAAGTTTTAGCCACAAGAGGCTTTCAACAGTTTTCAACCAGCTGAAATACCTGCAAAGTGAGGCCCCCTAGATAGCTAAATTGATTTAGAACTCTAATAACTATGGTTTATGGTGCTATAACCGCAGTATTCATGGGGTTTGTAAACCAACTTATAACTGTCTCCCCCCACACTGTGGGAAGTCAGCCATGTGGACTTGAACGAAGCATTTTTTTTTGATTTTCGTGGGACTTTTCTGGGACGAAAGTCACGAAAAATCAGTAAAGAAACCACAAAAATGGTCAGTTCCAAGTACCAATATGGTGAACCAACATGGCTCTGGCAATCACCTTTTCTGGTTGGTGCTTTGGAACATGAATTTTGTTTTTCCATTCAGTTGGGAATTTCATCATCCCAACTGACTATATTATATTTTTCAGAGGGGTAGGTCAACCACAAACCAGTTTTGTGTAGGTAAATCATCGAACTAAATGATCCATTTTTATCATAGCAATGTTAATGTTAGTTTGGAGGGTAACTGTTGATTTCCAGATGCAGTGATCTCAGATTGTTGATGGTATTTCAATGGTTTAGTGATTATTGTTATCTGGTTAGTGATTTCAAACATTTTTTCCATAATAATTATATGGGATAATCCTTCCCATTGACTAATACTTTTTCAAGATGGTTAAAACCACCAACCAGTTTTTGCTATGGTTTCAGGTTTATGAATCACTTATGATTTCAGATGGCATCAGTATCCAATGATCTTTGACTTCAGTTTGCTGATGAACAAACAGTGAAGATCAATCATCTTGAGTACCCACACAAAATTGATGATGTGTTTTCACGATTATTATTATATATCATTACTATCATCATCATTATTATATATATAATATATCAATAAAATAGTATCAGTAGCTACACTGACCGTATCATGTCCTTTTTTGGTTTTACTTGTCCATTCTGACTGACTGATTTACCGCTCGCAGGGTTTGTGGAATCATCCCAAAAATAGCGATCCATAGTTCGTTATTCTACATGGCACATGTGTTATTGCTAACATAATTGAGGTAGTTTGAAGCCCTAATTGTCATAGGTCAAAAATGTTGGTTGTTTGAATTTGGGTACTCCAAAATCCCGTGGCTGATGGCCATGAAATATGGGAATTTCAGGATCCGATTCATTGGAGGTACCTACCATATATATCCATATATAAGGCCTATTTTTCAGGCCTAAGTCAGGGAATATACCCACAACATATGGCATGAAATATGGTACGTTTACGTACCTCCATCTGTTGGATCCTGGAATGACCATTGAGCCATTTTCCAAATTGCCTTGATATATCCAACCAACTGGATGGCTAGTGTAATCCTCGAGTGTTTTGCTATAAAACATAACCAGCCAACCAGCAAAAGGTTACTTTTTTGTGGACTATGAAACATTGACCATGTATTTATATATATATACAGTATATATGTTTTTTGGTGGCCCAGATGAATGGTACATTCTCAAACCAGATGTTAGTTGGACGGCAACTGAATTTCATTTGGATGAATTATTCCCATGATATCTTGAAGATCATGAGCCCTACGAAAGCCTGTCCTGGCAGCGGACATGTTTCACGCGAGAACAGCAATTGATGGGCCGAGGGCACGAAATGTTCCCGACCGACAGACAAGAAACCTTGCACCATTGAGCATCACCTGAAACTATATATACTGTATATATAAATAGAATAGTATCATTACTATTATCATCATCATTATTATTATTATTATAATATATATATATATAGGAAAGAGCGTTCGCAGCTTCTGGTCCCTGAGTTTTGGTCCCTGAGTTTTGGTCCCTGAGTTTCCACAGTGGGGGATCCTGCTGCATGGTTTGGTCAAGATCAAGTCGGAGACGGGCACAAGACCGCCCCCGGCCACTACTTTGGTAAATAAACGTTTCAAACGGCAGAAGACATTGAACTATTCCATCTAGATTAATAGTATAGTAGGGCTCATGTTTCATACGATTTTTGTTTACATCATAGGGAGTTTATCTGGGTGAATAAGAACAAAGCCTGTTAAAAGAACTCATCAATAGATGCCTGTAAAAAAAAAACTCATGATTTTTGTAACAACACCCCCCTAGTTATTGCCAGTTTTCTATCGCCAAAACAGCACGGCTTCTATCACACTCCACAGTTTCCCTCGGTGAAATGAACCAATGAAGTTCCGTTGTTCACAACGTATAACTGTTTTTTTTGTTTGTAACATGAATTTTATGACTTTCCATATATTGGGAATTTCATCATCTCAACTGACTTTCATATTTTTCAGAGGGGTAGGTCAACCACCGACCAGTATAACTGTTGGCTAGAAATTCTTGACATCTTGGTGATATCCCAAGTTTTTTTGATGATAAAACCACCATGTTTTTCTATATTGATTCTTGGATTTCTTTTGATATCAAACCGCCATATGAAAAATATTGATTGTTGGATCCATGGTAAACCCCCATAACCGTGTTCTTGTTCCAATTATATATATATATGTATATATATATATATATCCCCTATCGCCAGCATTCGCCAGGAGAGATCGTGGTAGATGCGATGGAACTCTTTGATGAGTCTCGCATCGAGATTTTCGGATTGGATTCAACCCAAATTGAACAACGATTTGTTTTCAATAATCCTGGTTGATGAGTTATTTTAATGGTGGTTCAAGCATGTATTGTGATTGGAATTTGCACTTGGTAATCCATTGCAACTGGTAAATGGGTGTGTCTGAAAATGAAGTAGTATACCCCCCGAATGGCAACGTTCATTGGGAAGAGGAGGAAAATCCCCTGTGGATCCACAGGGGTACGCTAAATGGACGCAGGGTATTTGGTTCCTCGATGTTCAGAGAAACCATCTATTTCAACGGGCCATCTATACCATGGCCATGTTAGTCATAACCAGAGGGTAAATCCCATATCATCCCATTATTCACCATTGTTAACCATTTTTCATCACCATTTTCCTAGTGGTTAAATCACCATTTATAAAATCACCATTTTCCTATGGTTTTCCTATGGTTTAGCACCATTTTCCTAGGGTTACCAGAGGGTATCCAACAAACATTGGGATATGGATGAACTGAGGAGAAAGGCTCAGGTCACGACGCTGATGATAGCTGGGATGGTAGCGGATGCAACAGCCGGCACCGGATAACCATGGATAAGCCATTCACTAGGTCAACCATAGGAAAACCATAGGAACATATGTGCAAATCACCTATAAGCTGGGAAAACCATATTTCTAGGTTAAGCTTAGATGGGTAGAAACTAATCCTAACTAGTCTTGCTGGGTATCAAAGGGAATATCTACGTTCACCAGCAAAGAATTTGTCATTGTTTGCAGGGTATCTAAGATTGGCAATGATTCATAGCAAGTTCTGGATTGTTGATAGATAGGGATTAGTTCTTATTATCACGGGTGTGAATAACTAAGAGTCCCCAGGTTAGATAGCAAACGAGTAGTAGTGAATCCTTTATTGTCACAATAACTGATAATTGATTATAGGCAGATAATTTCTAATGATGGTTTTTAACCCTTACTTATTGTTGATGAATGTTTTCCAGGTATCATCATCACCATAATCACCAAGCAACAGCCATCTCTGTTAGCAAATTCCAGGTATCCCATGATATCCCCAGGAAGTTCCTGGCGCTTGGTCTTTGCTGCTGAAGGGATACCAACGCCTCAGTAGTGCCTTAAAGGTACGGCGAGAACAACCGGGCAGCCGGGGATTTCCACCCAACATGCTGGGAACTTTGACTAGGCAACTGAGCAGTGGCTGCTAAACCCAGTGGTTTAGTACATTTTAGGGGATTTCCATGGTGATTTAATGGGATTGAATGGCCATTGAATGGCGATTTTATGGCGATCTTTAGTTGATAATTGATGGTTGGTTTGACAATCCATGGCCTTAAAAAATCCTAGGAACCAACGAGTATCGAATGACGTGTCGACTTTTTTTTGAACACGAGGCCCCTAGCTGGGTTGACGAACGAGTTAGGCACCAAACATGATGATTAATGGTAATTTAATGGTGATTAATGGTGAAATGACCCTTGGGTACTCAAACATGGCAAGCTGGAAAATCCACCACGGAGTTCGATGATTTTCCCAGCGAAAAAAAAACTCCATTTAGTTCAAGGATTTTCCCAGCTAGCCATGTTTGATGACACCGGAAGGGTAGATCAACCTGAAGATTAAACACTGGTTTGTGGTTTGGAACATTTTTTTCCATTCAGTTGGGAATAATAATCCCAACTGACTCATATTTTTCAGAGGGGTGGCTCAACCACCAACCAGACATACTATGGGTTTGTGAGGGTTCATAACTAAGAAATTTAAGTGGATATGTTCGCTGTTCGTTGTTGTTTGTGTGTGTGTGTTTGAAGATAGAAATGGGATGATGATCCCAATAGAAATGTTGGTGAATGATGATATGATGTGGTGAAAAGATAAATGAACCATAATAGATAAATCATTGAACTAAATGGGTCATAAAGTCCATAGCAACAATAGCATATTATTTGATCACCAGAGGATACCAGAGGGTATTGATTTGTTGATTTGTTGAATCATTTTTTGCATTTCTATGTTGTATCCCAATGCTTGCTGTTAAAATCTCAGATTTATTGTCGTTGACATCCTTGCAGTTGTTACATTATATATACATATATATATATGTGATGGAGTATCCATCAGTAGCAACTGGACTATGAACGCAAAACCTATCATATTTAGGACATTTCAAGGTCCATTGTTGGTGAACATGTTCCCCCCTGATTCCGAGATTTGGTTCCCAAAAACCATCAAAAACCTACAGGACCTCCCCTATATTTGGCCAGTGAATTCATGATTTCCTGATTTTCGGAACCCCAAAATAGATCGAACAGCTGGAAACTAAACAAAAAACAGCTATAGGCTATAGGTAATTCAACATGGTGATGGAAAGCACCATTTCAATGGGAAGACTGTCAGTGGTTCAGCATGCGAATTTGTTCGTAGCCGTATCAAATTTTCCAGATGGTATAGTTGAGCAAGGCGTGTTTTAAACATAGTATCTCACTGAAGTTCATGATACAGATATCATCATGTATCTCTATTTGATAGGGATGAGCAGAAACCAGCAAACATTTCACTGGTGGACACCACCTTGTATCATCCTTTATATGTTTGAGCTGTCTTCCTTTCATTTTTGAAAAAATAAACTAATAGTTAAACCACCACAAAGATCCATTGGATTAGATTGCATCCCAAGTTTTGACAGGTTAAACAAATATATAAACGAATAGGTTCAGCCAGTTCAGCCATATTACTCACCATGAGATAATGAATCAGTGTCACTGCCACAGGATGCCGCTCAAGCAGCTGCAGGGACGCCCGAAACGGGCAGCGCACACATTGCACGTGGCTTGGCGCTGGATTGGAATGGGTGACAAATCAACGCCAATGTTTTTTTTTGGGAACCTACCCTTTGTCTGATTGCTGGTTTGGAACAGTTTTTATTTTCCATATGTTGGGAATAATGATCCCAATTGACTAATATTTTTCAGAGGGGTTGAAACCACCAACCAGCTGTGATAGTTGTAGGTTTAATCATGGTCTACATGGTACAAATTGGATAATAATTGGGATAGTAGTATGCCTAGTCTACATAATATCATTTGTTTAACCCATATTATCCATGGGATGAATATCCAATAGTATTATGTTCTATAAGGGATAATCCGTGATGTTATCAATGGGAGAATTATAGCTAGTGAATAAGTGTATATCTATAATGAACATTATATCGTTGTCATGGGGATATGTCCCTCTGGTAAATTAACCATTTGACCCTCAAAATAGCACATCTTTAATGGAAACTGATCTTCCAACCCCGATGACTGCCAGGGTTGGGCTGACTAGCGATTTAGGGGCCAAACATGGTCCAACAGCATGGCTTAAGGCTTAAGGAAAACCATAGGAAAACCATAGGAAAATATGGGTAAATACGTGTACATATATATATATAGGTTTGGAACATATTTTATGACTTTCCATATATTGGGAAGAATAATCCCAACTGACGAACTCATATTTTTCAGAGGGTAGGTATACCACCAACCAGTTGCATTTGAATGACAAATTTGATGAGAGCAAAATCGAAGGGGATTTTCTAACATTCTTCTTGCTGATTGTGGCACTTGGAGAGTTCACAACGCCGCAAGCTGGCAGACAATCAGAGCCACATTGCGCCGTGTCTTTTTTTGGCCGTTAAACTCAATTGAGCAGTGGTTGCAAAACTCTTATTAAATGCAGAGTTAACCATGAACAGTGAGTATTGACATGGATTTGCCTCATTTATGCGGGGTTTAATTATCACATATGAATATAGTTGACACATGATTGTTGGTGGATATGGTAGATGATTGTGGGGGTTATACTATCCAAACTATGTTGGGGAGCATCAACAACGGTCAACTGGGAATGCCTATGAACCAACCAGTATAATGAAACCCAAATGCTCCATGTATGGTATATTTGCCACCATTTACCCTAAAAATCACCCAAATGTAGGTAAATATACTATACATGGATCATATGGGAAATGACATTTCGGGTCTGAACAGTGCTCAATTTCTGGCTTTCGTTGTAATGATCATGCAAAAAAGGGCTCAAAATTGTCTCAAGAATCCTACTGTATCATGGCGACAAAACTTGAGTGGGTAGGTCAAGTTTTTTTTTTTTGCGACCATCCTAGTCCTAGTTTGCGGGGTGGCCAGAACATAAGAGAACCAAAACATGTCTTTTTCAGAACATGTCTTATGGAGGCAAACAGCAGACATGTTGTTTCTATGTTTTTCCTGCAGAGTAAGGCATTCAAAGGCCAACCAGCCTCATATCTTCCAGTGGGACAGGATGAACATCTATAAAACGTGATAATCATGGCTGCTTAGTAATGTTTTGGTCCAACAGCATGGCTTAAGGCTTAAGTATATATATATATATATATGTGACTACATAGGCTGCATAGGTGTATATATAATATATGACTACAACAAATTAGCACGGCCATGGAAAATCAATGAACATCCACCCTTTACAGATAATTTCCCAGGAAAACAATTTGTGTTCCCTATCTATGTTAGTTAATCCTGCCATTGATCTCAACCTGCGCAAGTTCCAGTCAGGTGTGCGCTTGGTGCGTGTGTACCTTGGAGTGCAATAGTGGGTACAATCATGACATATAACTGATCCAACAAGAAATCATGGATTGTTTTTAGTTGCAAAAACATATTAGTATTTTGGATGGATTTGAGCGGCCATAGAGTACTTGTTTGGCATTTTGGAGATGCGTTTGTGGTGTTAGATGTGTGGCACGAGGCACGAGATCCACAAACCAGCAAGAATATGTAGCATTTTTCAAGCTAAAGAATTGAATGGCAGATGTGGAGATTTCTGTGCAGAAAAAAAGGGATGTCATAGCCATGTCCAAAGGGGTTTGTCACAAGGATTTGGGCAAGTTTGGGGAGGCCAAAAGTTTCATGACAGGTTGTCTCTACAACTGAAATTTAAAACATGAAACCTGAAAACAACCATATCAAATAGGAACACACATAAAATAAATCGTCCAAACCCATTCTTTATGAATACATGTAAAGTTTAGTCGGTTTACATCAACAAACCTGCACGAATAACCTAGAGCAGTTGAAGCGTTTGCTGACTGAGCACGAAGTTCTGGTTGCAAGTGATGACCCTGTTCCAGCTTCTCCTGTCAAGGTCGCCTTGGAAAGGCTTCGCTTCTTTTGGGCGGATCATGTTGTCGTTCAGTGGCACACTGCTTCCAAGATATCGAAATGCAGTCGCTGGTTTCACCAGAGACGAGGACATTGTCCACATGCCTGGTGGCGTTATAATCATCAGCCCCGCTCCCAACTCAACAAGATGCTCATGCGATTGGGTCCCAGGTTCGCAAGTCGAGTTCTGTCAGCCCCAGCAGGCCAAAAAGAAAGCAAAGACGACAACCTGAGACGCCCCGTTCCATTGCCAGACGCGATTGGATGGAATTGGCCGAGCATGTCAAGTCGGCACCAGCTTGGTCAAGTTGAAGTCACCATCGCCTCCAAAAATGCTCCAACCCCAGCAGCTCGCCAAAGGAGGGTACAGGCATTAGAGTTCACATCTTAGCTGTGAGATAAAAGGCCCATTTCGCAGCCCGCAGCTGAATCGCAGAGGCCAAAGCTCCAGTGCTCCAAAAGGATTTTCGCTGCATGGGTCGTAGAATTTAGAATTTTACTGGATAGTCCCGCTTTAATGTGTTGGTGGGAGCGCTCAGCCATCACCATTCTGCATTCTTGGGCATCTCAGACAAAAATGATCAAGCATGGCATTCTTCAACGCAGATTGCTGCTACCCATTATCACTGGGCCACCACACTCCCAAAGTTGGAGCTGTAGCAACACGGTCTCAAGTCTCAGAACTAGATGTGCAAAATTGCATTTCCTCGATGAACTTCAAGCAATGGCTTTGTTGGATGGATCTTTCGTTTTTAGCCAATTTTGTTTTCCCTATTAGAAACATTTCTTCCTACAGTAATTAGATTTTTTTAATCAGAAAAAACCCTCACTCAGGAGGTTTCAGAATCGCATCAAGTTTTCACTGCAGTGATGATAGGCATGTAATTTTGAAAGAAACGTTTTTTCGGCACCATTTCCAAGAAAAAACGCAAGAAACGTTTTGTACTCTCTCTTGAACACACGAAACGTTTTTTTAGAATGAAACGCTGGTGGATCCCTGGCAAAACCTCCGAAAGCAACTTAACACAAATAGTTAAACGCCATGAAGGGTTTAACCATATTTAACATTGTTTGATTGCCTTTATTTGTTTAAGGGTTAAACTGTTAAACAATCCATACATTAAGAACCCCAGTTATGAAAGGGATGAAATAACTCCTGCAACTAAGGTTATATATGACTTGAATGGTGTTTTCTTAGTCAGTATGTTAAGGGCCATAACTGTATCCATTTGTTCGTTTTCTCGGCCATGGATCTGTGACGAGGCCCCACCGCTCCTTTGCGCGGAGCTCGGTCGCGCAGTTGCGTGTAGGCATGAGTGGTTTCACATGTTGGGTTTGTTTGAAAATAGGGGATACCCTCTGGTAATTTAACGTAGCTATTGAACATGACCATTAATAGTGGATTTTCCCATTAAAGATGGTGATTTTCAATAGCTATGTTAAATTACCAGAGGGTACTTAAATTGGCATTGGTCAATCATCACTATCCCTATTACTTAATGATGGCCCTTCGGGAGTATACAGCATTTTCAGACACACACACAATTGTTGAAATCTGGTAATTAGTTTCAAACAATGGTGCAAAACTGTTGTCCCTCAGTTATTGTAATATGTTACCCTCTGGTTATTTAACATAGCCATGGAAAATGGCCCATTTATAGATGGTTTACCTATTAAAAATGGTGATTTTCCATGGCTAGGGTAACAAGTTTGACTAGTAATCCAACAAAACTTGGGATTTCAGAATCAAACTGTTTATTGTTGATACTGTTTTCCTCATGTTTTTTCAGGTCGATAAAGCTGCATATGTTCTCAAGTGATACCTGTGTTTACAGAAGGTAAATTCGCAGACTCCAACGATGACCACAAATTGCAGTTTTGGTTGTCTCAACAGAACTGGAGAGTTTGACCAACAAAAATGTGTACACAAAATCATAGGGGTTATGTAATCCATGAATTGAATGTGACCCTGACAGACTTATTGGCGATCATGATAAGTAATTGGAGAAACAAACTGCGACATCTCAATTGTAAGAGTTTTGAATGCAGCTATACTGGTAATGTGGGTAAAAACAATGTCATAAACCACCCATTTTCCTGGGAATGGTAAGTTTATACCACCTATCAAAATGGTGATGTGGTATCTAAGATTTGATCCCATCCAGTAAGGTTTGATGGTCGCGTTGGTAGAAAACATCGTAAATGCTACAAAGGGGGGGCTGCCTAGATAGCAAAATTGGACTATAACCCTAGTAACTATGGTGTATGGTACCCAAATGCTCCATGTATGGTATATTTACCAACATTTATATACCCTAAAAATTACTCAGTTTTGTAGGTAAATATACCATACATGGATCATATGGGGTACCTAGAACTGCAGTATTCATGGAGTCTGTACCTTGGTGCCCTGGGCGAAATCGAGAAGTTGTGTCGCCGGAAGCTGTTTGGGTTGCGCATGCGACCCTATGAAGAAATATGTCACTAAACATCACTAAACTAGGGTTTGGGAATGTTTATTTTCAGAGCATTTTAGAGCCAAGTTGTTGATGATATAGTCCTTAGTTTTTTTTTCTATGAAATACTGATTAAGCATCAACCGAAGTCATTGCCCAATGTGCATTAGTACTACAACCAATTACAAATGACTTGAGAAAACATCAAACAACCTTTGCCGCAAAGAATGTTTTGGGAATACGTCACTTTCATTACCCAGTCGTCACTTTTGGGACTCATCAGGATTTGTCCAGATGACTATGATTGTCCTGAATACCACCAGCATTTTTGAGATACACCGCCAAAATATACCACATCCACCATCATCCACCTATGGTTGGCAGAGATCCTACAGGACGGCACCCCAAGTTTTACTGCAGAACTATCCACCATAAACCCATCCGTTGGAACTATAAAGAGACTTACACTCATCATAAATCAAGTATCAATAAGCCACTTCAAGGCTTGTGTAAATCCGCATTTTTCTTCGTTGAAGCGTAATTTTTAGTTCTATCATTAGCCTCTTCCAAAAAAACAATCCAGGGGTTGAGTTTCCCAGCAGGAATGTCATGCAGTAGTTGTTGATGACATCTCTCAAAGTTTGATTCTGAAATCTCAATTTTTACGCTCAGGTAGCTTAACATAGCGAACTGGAAAATGGCCCAGTTTATCAAAATAGTTGATTTACCCATTAATAGCATGGTGGTTTTCCATCGTTTTTTGTATGTCTACCAGAGGGTATATCCCATTATCATCCCAATTTTCCAATGTTAAGCCATTGTTAAGCCATTAAATCACCATTAAATCCACCAGATAATCCACTATTAACCATCATTAACCACTATTAACCATCATTAACCATCATTTCCACCATTAAACCATAGGGTTACCAGGCCGGGTGTCCATTTCTGATGGCTTATATCAATCAACCCGTGGACATCGAGATCCACCACATTCCACCCCCTTTGGAGGCGATGATGGCCAGCTGGTTCGCATTTGTGGCACCATCACACGCGCTGGGCCGGTGAAGGCACCTGAGCAGAGGAACGGAGGAACGGGTGGGAACTGGGTAGAAAAATCACTGCTTGGTGGTTTCAAACATGGGTTAATAATGGTTAGTAGTGGTTAATAGTGGTTAATAGTCTGGATGGTGGTGACTGGAACCATGGATTTTTGTGACTTTCCATGAAAAGTTGGGAATGGAATCATGATCCCAACTGACGAACTCATATTTGCCAGAGGGGTAGGTCAACCACCAAGCAGTAAATCATGATAAATGATGATATAATGATAATGATTTATATCAGTTATATATAATAGATTATGTTATAACAGTTATATATTATGGTTATATAAATGATGATATAACTGATATAACCATAGCCAATCAGCCAGATACCCTGCAAAACATGACAAATTATTAGCTGGTGAACGTAGATAATCCCATTGATACCAAAAGACTAGCTAGGATTAGTTTCTACCCATCTAAGATTGGCATAGTAAGATAATAGATGATATAATGATATACTGATGGTATGATATACTGACGGTAACATAATGATATGATGATAAGAATAACATGATGTATAATGATGTAATGATATACCAGTTGTTATATTTATAATAGATTATATGGATATTTCCTAAAATGGTGGTACCCACAAATCATCCATTTTACCGGGATTTTCCATTCTAAAACCCTCATACAATGATATGATGATGGTAGCATAACGATATAACGATGGTCGATGATGACGATCCCATTTATGGGATGTACCCTCTGGCAAATTCACAGTTGGACCCTGAAAAAAACTATTTTTTAGTGGAAACCCATCTTCCAACCCCGATGACTACCAGGGTCTGTGTTAATTTCCTGGAGGGTAATGATGATATAATGATGCTAAAATCATGACAACATGATGATGAATTTATAATGGAATGATGCTTGATGATGGTGGATATGAATGATATTCTGATCATGTGGTGGTATTTTTACAGATATACCCTTTGGTTTTATTGAACATAACAATGGACAATCACCATTTGAATTTTCAGAAAATAAACCACCATGGGTGATTGTCCAAAAATCACCATGAGTATATCAATGGGCAACCCAGGCATTGGTTTGTCAGATGTTTGTAGATATAGAAATATGGCTAACTGCAGAATTCATCTCATTTTGTTGCTTGTATAGATTTCTGTAGATATAGAACAAAACATCCTATTTCAAGTTTTTGGATTAACTAGTTAACTATACAACTCTATTTTAGGATTAACATGGATCACCCCCTATTTTAGATAATAGATGTAGTACGGGTAGCTCCCTTGTGCTTTTGCATTGCTGCACGGTGCTTGGGAAGCCTGGCAAGGTGGTGCAAGAGTGGCGCAACTTTCGATGCGAGTTCTCGGCCTTGGGTATATCGCGACAGCTGTGTTGGACAACCATAGGAAAACCATAGGAAAATATGGGCAAATCACCTATAAGCTGGGAAAACCATATTTCTAGGTTAATCTTAGATGGGTAGAAACTAATCCTAACTAGTCTTGGTGGGTATCAATGGGATTATCCACGTTCACCAGCTAATCAGGTATCTGGCTGATTGGCCATGTGGGGTCTGTAGGGGTGCAGTTGGGGTTTATTAATGGGTATCTGGTTGGTGGTTTGGAACATGAAGTGTTATTTTCCCATATATTGGTAATTTCATCATCCCAACTGACGAACTCCATCATTTTTCAGAGGGGTAGGTCAACCACCAACCAGGTATAACTCCATGAACCATGCGATGAAATCACCCAGAAGTCTTGCGATGGCCCAAAAATGGCCAACGACACGGTGAAATACATCCACAAAAAACCAGTCATTTCGTTGGACCTATAAACGAACTATAGTTATAAGTTATAGGTATAACATGATAAATGACCAGTTATATAAATGACTGATCCAAACTGGACTATAAAATTCATCCAGTCATAACTATAGTTATACGAATCATTTCCGAACTTCTGCAGTACTTACCATGGCGATATCATGCCATATATATATATATATATCAATAACCCCAACTGCAATCCACATATCTTCCAAGCCCAGATGTGCCACCTTCGTCAAAATGGCCACTGCCACCTGACCAACGGAATGTTGTTGGCTAAAGTCCAATTTATGTTGCGAAACAGTGAAGTCATGTTCTTTTAGTTCGATATCCCAAATTGTTTTACTTCAGATATGTAAACATCCATTTCATGTTGGTTCACGCCCTATTTTTTAGTTTTAGATATCCTAAAATTACTCGGCTTAGAAATTGTGTTTTTGTTTTTGAGTTGAATATCCTAAGTTTGGATGGGATTGTTTAAGATGTGAAAAACATGTCAAACATCCATTTGGATCCATTTGGGGGTTTCTTAAAATGGCGGATCCCCAAGTCACCATGGGTTTCAATACTAAAATGGTCAACCATTTGGTTTGGATGATTTGGGGTACCCCGTGACTTTGGAAACCTCCATTTCTTGTTGGTTGAAACTCCATTCGACTTAAACTACTGTAGTTGGTATAACTATGCTAACTATACTGAACATTACGTAACTATTTGGGCTATCATTACATTATCATTATATCCCAATAAAATCACAATGTTTGTGTTACGTAGCATATTATCATTGTTGCCACTTAACTACCGTGTGAACTTGGTGATAATATGATACTTAATGGTAGTACTACTAAACTACTAAGTGGCTATAATGATAGTAATATCAATGATAGTTAATACTACTAAATGATACTAAATGCAATATTATCAATATTGTTGAGTCACTAATTATAATGATGGTTGAATCAGATTTTTTATTAGCTATTTGATACTTGGTAAACACGCTGTTTTTTTTAGCAACATTAGTATCATAATATCACTAAGATGGCATCTAAATCATTTTTTGTATTAACTAGCTATAACCCTAGCTATTTCAGTGGATTAACCTACTGAAAACCCACTGAACAAAAACATGGTGAACTAACCTACTTAGTATGAACTACTAAACTATACTAATTATACTTGGTGACTGCCTTTGTGCATTGAGGCAGTGTGGGCATAGCTTCGGCTGTCGCGCGTCCGCCGCCTGTGGATATGACTTCGAAGTTCCTCGAGAATGTCCCGGTGGTCAAAAGCAGACCAAATGGGATCCCAAGGTCAGGGCCCTCTATGGGACATGAAAGTTGGGGCAAATAACCTCGAAAAATGGTGATTTAATGGGATTTTATTGGGATTTAATTATGGTGATTTAATGGGATTTTGTGGGATTTAATAGGATTTAACTGGGATTTAATGGTGATTTATGGGATTTCATGGTGATTTAACTGGGTTTTTTATGGTGATTTGATGGGACACCATAGGAAAACCATAGGAACCATGGTGGATTTCACCAAGAAAGCATGGTTTGGGGCATGGTGGTTGCGGGGAATCCTCAAGGAAATCAAGGAGATAAAACAGTTAGAAGTCTGGAATTTATGGGAAAATCATAATCTATACCCCATATGATCCATGTATGATGGTATATTTTCCTACAAGACTTGGTGATGTTTAGGGTAAACGGTGGTAAATATACCAGCACCGTGGAGCATTTGGGTAATAATCTATACATATTCTATACCATCCCAGTAATACGTTTCGGATCGTTTTGGCAACGGGGTTGCTACGGGTTCCCAAAAAGATGCCAAAAAGTGTGAAACCAAGCTGCTAATTCGATGATGTGTCCTCAATTTCAACGGTTCTCTCTGTCTATTTGGGGGTTCTATCCATTTTGCTATTGAATCTATTTGGATATATATTTTGGATATATTTTGAATCTATTTGGATATCTATTTTGTCCATTTTGGTATTGAACCTATTTGGATCTCTTTGGCGGAACTGGGAAATCTTGAAATTATACGACACACCTACAACTAATAGAAACTTGGGATCAACTGTTTGGATGATTGGGATGATTGGAATCACTGGAAATGGTTGTTGAGATGTTTATACTGTATATGTATATATACATATACTGGCAGATCATGTGCATGCCATGTGCCTGACAAATGGGGGCCTACTCACATTTGGGCCATGGATTTAGTTTACTGGTTAGTAGCTGGGTTATACCCTCAAGACAAAACTCTGAAAAAGGGGTGAATGAGGGGTTGATGATGTGTTTATTTTGACCGGCTGATGGGCTTATGGCTTGTGATGGGATGTCAGATTATCATGCGCAATAGAATCATTGTTTACAACTACTCTCCGGCGAATTAACATAGTAAATTTGGAAAACGCATGGTTTCTGGAATTGATCTACAAATTGTGGGTATCTTAACGTCCATGTTGAATGGCGGGAGGATGAACGCGTCCAGTTTATGGGATATTTCAACTATATAACATTTGGTAAACATGTTGCTTATATACACATATGTGTTGCCCCTCTGGGCATAGCGCATATTGGTGTAAGTGCTGAAAGACGGGTTCACGATGGGTTTTATTCCTGTAACCAATTCAATGGGTAACCGAAGCGGTGAATAGGTTGTGAACTAACGAATCTGCTGCGATTTGACAAGCAACACTGGTGATTTATTTAGGATATTGTGGAGATTTGATCGAAATCTCTAAACTGCACTGCGTGGTTTTCTGCATGATAAATCATAAAATCCATATTATAAATCCACTGGAAAGTTCTTGGGACTAGTCGGACTAGCGTATGTTTCTGGGCAGCTGCGGCTGCGCCTCCGGGAGGTTCTGATGTTGTTCCGCCGGCACCTGGCTCCCCTGGGAACAACTGGCACCTGGGAATCCTGGGAACCAGCACTATGGACTTTGCCCATGGTGTGAGCAACGAAGCACAATTTGACTGCTGCCAGCGACTGGATCAGTTGCAAACATACCATAGCTGCTCTCATGGCGCAGTTCAGAGACCCTCCCATGTCGCTGGTGCCGTTCGACCTTTGCAGCCAAAGAAATTTAAAATGATGATCCCGTGGTGTCTAGGCTAATCTTAGATGGGTAGAAACTAATCCTAACAAGTCTTGCTGGGTATCAATGGGATTATCTACGTTCACCAGCTAAGAATTTCTTTGTTTGAAGGGTATCTGGCTGATTGGCCATATCATTATATCATCTATTATCATTATACCATATATTGGGAATAACATCATATTTTTCAGAGGGGTAGGTCAACCACCAACCAGATATATATATATATTATTATTATTAATTATTATTATTAATTATTATTATTGTTACTATTATTATTATTATTTATTATTATTATTATTATCATCATTATTATTATTATTATCATTAACCACCATTATATCATCATTTCTTGTGTCTTGTGTTGTGTTCTGCAACGGCTTTCCCGCAACGCGGGGCCACTAAAAGGGGCCAGTTCTACGTGGGATGTCCTACCTCCTGGGACGACGATTCACCAGGACTCACCAGGACTATCCCGTTGGGTGATTTGCTGAAGCTAATTGGAATCTGTCATTTTCTTAATGGGAACTGGTTGGTGGTTTGGAACATGAATTTAGTTTTTCCATATATTGGGACGGATAATCCCAACTGACTTTCATATTTTTTTCAGAGGGGTTCAGACCACCAACCAGGGAAATGTTAATGGCTGATAACCACTAAGATAACCACTATGGATAACCACTATGGATAACCACTATGGATAACCACTATGGATAACCACTATGGATAACCACTATTATGGACAATGGTGGATTTTGTCATTCTCTTAATGGGAAATCCACCATTGGGGGAATCTAAAGGGATTATTTTTTGGGCCATCTCGAGCAATACCAAGAAAACCAACAAAGTGGGGGAGCATCTGGAGTTGAAGTTGGGATGGTTGCGTTTAGTTAGTTGGATTGCTTGTGTTGAGGAAACCATGGGTAGATTGAAGATTTCAACATCAATTTACTTACACTTAACGCTGCTATGTCTGAGATTTGTTCATTGATGATTGAGGTGTTTGCATTTGTGTCCCCAGAGAACCAGGTTACTATTTGTACGAAGATATGGTATGGATGTATGGCGTGCCGACATAATCTATGTTCATAACCTTTTTTAACCATATGACATCATATGAGCCATATGAGTGTGGTTGAAAATGGTACCCCATGGTACCAATAATTATGCAGAGGTTTCTCATCATTTAGAGGAATGGGGGATCCCCCAAAAACCATAGGTTTTAATGCTAAAATGGTCTAATTGGGGATGTTAAATGGGTACCCCACTTTACTTGGTGGCGCATCCCACTTAGTAAGTAGGTTATTTCACCCTTTGTTTTGTTGGTGAAAACACACGGATATAACCTACTTAGGATTCGTAGGATGAACCACCATCAAGTATGGTTTATGTTGGATATAACAAACTGTATATATCTATGGTGAAGCCATCTATGGCTATGTTATGAACCATCTATAGTTACCCCCTGGTAATTTAACAGTTTTAACTATGGAAAAAAAAACATATTTATTATAGGTAGATCAACTATTCCTATGTGCCATGGCTTCCAGTTCGCAAACTGTAACAGTCATTGCCAGGCCGGGTATCAACCAGCCGTAGGATGTTTTCCCATCGATGATGATCCCCCCTGGCCCCTGGCTGCGCGTTTTTGTTTTTCGGAGGCCAAGCGTCCCAAAGTGTCGAAGTGCCATTCCAAGCTCTTTGCAACTTGGATGGGAATATCCCAGGTTTAATGGGACATATTCATGGGAATATCCCAGTTTTTTTTTCTTAAGTGTAATCATTTACCATATTTCATTGGATATTCATGGGGATCTAAGTCTTACTGGTGCGTGCGTGCTAAACGTAGGGTTGCTGGATGGGTTGGGAATGGGGTTGCTGGGATGATAAAAATGATAGTTAGCCAGTGGATCATTCCCGAAAATTCCCTGCGTAAAACGCACAAGTAAGTAGTGTGATCATTTACCAGAAAAAATGGGAATATGCCAGGTTTGTTGGATGATTGTTGGACAATTTACCATATTTTACTTGGAGAATGATTGTTGGAATATATGAATTTTGGGATATTGTTGGGATATGGGGATCCGTAAAAAAATCCCAGGTTTGTGTCGGAAAAAATTGCTTGCTTTTCCCCAGACATCCACATCAGCACATTCAAGGCAAGCCTGCCGCATGATGAGACGTGCATGGCTGACTTTCAGGAAATCCGAGTCTTGGCTCATGGGCTGAAGGCTTAATGATGCTGTATGAAGGATATATTGAATATTGGCTTCCGTGGTGGGAGACGTAGGAGATTACGATTTTTCGTTTGTTTGTTTTTTAAAACTATATACGTTGTACTTATGATATCATATTTTATTTATGCTATATCCTCTTTGTATGGTGACACAGTCCCATGGTTCCCTTGGTAAATGGCCCACACAAGTTGTTTTCCATGATTTCTTTTATTCAATTGATGTGGCTCATTATCATCCTTATCATCATCATCATCATCATAATCATCATAATCATCCTCAGCCTCATCCTTATCCTCATCCTCGTCCTCATCCATCACCATCATCCCAGCACCATCACCCATATATATATATATAATATCACCGTTCATCATCCATATACAGCATCACCCGTCACCATGACAATTACCATCATCTACCATCGTCACCCATCAGCACCAACACCACCCACCCATCACCAAGCACCGCAATCCTCATCATCCAGCATTTTGGGGTGATGGGGATCTACTATGATCCATAAGATGGGGTAGCGGCCGGGTAGCGATGTTTTTCAATGGAGTGGAACATTTTCATCACATGTGGACCCAACGGGGTAAAGCTGGAAGATTTTGACACATTTTTTTTTTTCGCTAGCTGGAGGTGTTTCCCATGTGGAGCAAAAGGGGAACAGCTTGAGGAAAACGGATATTGTTTGCATGTGGATCAACAGGGTAAGAACTGGCGGACTTACTTATATACACGTTTTAATTGTTATTTTGTCTTTATATATATATATATGATTATATATGTATATATGTTTTGAAATCAGTGACATGTCGCTGACTATGCTTTTTTAAGCGTAAACTGCCTGTACTAGTAGGTTATTCACCTAACTTGTTCATTAACCAACAAGTGTTATCATCTTACGAATCATGTCTTCATGGGTACGTGGCGGCATATTCAAAAGTTGAGTTTTCATCACTCCTATGGAAATAATGATCTTAATAAGGTGTTGTTACAACAAACCAAGCACTAGTTTTCAGCGCCTATTTCCTGCCTATGTGAATCTGCTTCACTAAAAAGTATGATTACGCAGATTAATGCAGCACAGCCTCCCATCATACTATATATGACTGTATGCAGTATGCTGGTACATATCATTTTAATTCATTTGATATATAGCCATAGTAATGCAATTCGCAGCACCATTCCATCCGCATAATTTTGTGGCATATAGCTGACGGTATGCCGTAAATGATTATATTCAGTATGTGGCCGATGTTTGGTGGCAAGTTGAAAAAATGTACTTGCAGCTTATTTAGATTTTAAAATGTTATAAAATCAAGTGGTACATAGACATTTTACTAACTTTTAGCTTATTTATTTTATTTAGATTTTATTGTGTACTACTCTGAAGTTTTAAATCAACCTGATTCGTACTGGGATCACTGAACCAAACACACAGTGTTCCACCACCATCCAAAACCCAGTTCAATCATGGCTGGTTGGTGGTTCTAACCATCTTGAAAAATATGAAAGTAAGTTGGGATGATTATTCCCAATATGGAAAAAATAAAAATGTTCCAAACCACCAACCAGTATAGAATGCCCTTGGAAACAAGAAATACATATACCACCGGGTCCAACATCAAGGCCAATCAGTTTGGTTGACCTTTTTAAAACCAGCCCATACCAAGCAGTACCGTTGATAAATTGCTGCGTGGGCAAATCTGACATGTCTGGCTGGATTTTGGCAGATATAGGTTCTGGAAGATAATTTGGGAAAAGCAGCAGGTTCTGAACATGCCCTTTGTGGCAAACATGCCCAAAGGTAAATTACACCAGACTCGGTTCTAAGCTTTATGTGCCACAATCAATAGCTTATCAAGAAAACTGTGCCTTTTGGAGTGTTTTCGGTGTTGGACGCCTTGCTCTTCGACGGCTACGCCACGCTGGAGGTAGTTATGTCTTCCGAGGAAGACATACACAATAGGTTTCAGCGCAAAGAGAGTGGCTGGGCATAGGCTCAACCGCAAACCAGCGGATGGAGATTTGTCAGCAACAAGGACTCAAGAAAGGAACTGTTTTCCACGTTTCGGCGCGGGCTCATGACATCAATCAAGTTGAGGTTACTGGGCTTCCATCCGCAGGGAATGATCTTTCAGCGTCCCGGTGAGCAGATCTTTGGTGGAGTGGTATACTTGGTGATGTGTATGTGTCTCGCCACTGCAACAAAAGTCTTGACTGTAGAGATGGCGAAGCAGCTGACATATCTTTCCGTGTCGCTCGTGGGCCATGAATGGTTCCGTAGAATTGAAGCAGCAGATGAAATTTACAGACACTTGGACAGATCTCAAAAGATTAAACATCATTCCCAAAATGGGAAACTAATTACCAAGGTAAGTATGGGTCAAACATATAAGGACTTAGGACTTAGGAACCACAAAGCATGCTCGAAGATCTAAGTGCATCCTACTATGACACGGTTTATTGCATGAACCTCCATTTTGGGTGCCAACAGTTTCACCATGTTTCACCCATCTCCCCGTTTCCGCTGAGGAGTGCAAGATGATATGCAAGCGATGGGCGTTGGTGTTGTACCTCAATCCTGTGCAGTGAGTCTTGGATGATCAGCCATAAGCTGGTGCAGTGAGTGATGAATGTTCGCGATTCGTTGGTGGGTAAACAACTCCAGTTTCACGAAAGGATTTATAGTAGATATATGGAACTAGTTACTATGGTTATCCATGGTTTATAAACCAATTTTTGAACAGGTTTCTATGGACTATAAACCAACATATATCATATCTACACAATTTTCAAAGTAGATGGCCCCGCCCTCTTCCAAAGTGCGCGTATAGATGGCGCCGACTTTTTGAATTTTGACACCCGAAAAGGGCGTGACATCCATCCCCCTTACTTTTGTGGGTCGCGCCATCTATGCCAGAATGTGTTGCCAATGTGTTTCAGGGTTGCGCCATCTATGCAGGGGGGAAAGGGAAAGGAGAAAGGAGAAAGGGAAAGGAACAGGGAACTGGAATTTTCTTCGGGGAAACATAAGTGTGGATTGCGCCATCTATAGGTTACCACTGCGTTCCATTTGTAAAGGGAAAGGGAAAGGAGGAGGGAAAAAGGAGAAAAATACAGGGAAAGGGAAAGGAGAAAGGAAGAGGGGGAAGGGAATGAGAAAGGGAACGGGGAAAGGAGAAAGGGGAAATGGGAAAAGGAGAAAGGGAAAGGGGAAAGGGAAAGCATAAGGGAAAGGAGAAAGGGGAAGGGACAGTGAGGGGAGGAGGGAAAGGAGAAAGGAGAAAGGGAAAAGGCAACAAGATTTTTTTGGGGAAACCAAAACTGTGGATTGCGCCAACTATAGGTTACCACTGCGTTCCATTTCGAAAGGGAAAGGAAAAGGAGGAGGAAAAGGAGAAAGGAGAAAAAGAAAGGGAAATGAGAAAGGAGAAAGGAAAAAAGGAGAGAACAAAGAAGGGGAAAAGGAAAGGAGAAGGATGTTTCAGGGTTGCGCCATCTATGCAGGGATTCTTAAGTCCAAAGTTTCCAAGCCTCTGCATAATTCACCCTTTCCCTTTCCTTTTCTCCTTTCTCCTTTCTCCTGCAATTGGATGGCACTGTCCCAGGTGGTTGCGCCATCTATTTAGTAGTGAAAAAATCCTTTCCCCGAAACCCTTTTGTTGAACACACACACACACACACACCCCTTACTTTTTCAACGGTTTGATGACCGAAATGTCCAGTCCCGGAAGAAGGGATTTAAGTTAAACATGGGGTAGATGGCGCGATTTGGCCCTTTTTGCACATGTAGGGTTGCGCCATCTTCGGGCACATTTGCTGTTTCGGGTACATATCGGATTGATTTTTTTCACTACTAAATAGATGGCGCAACCACCTCTGAGAAAGTAGGTCAGAGCCATGCACTTTCAAAATTGAGTAGGTATCTATGGTTTAACCAACTTATAACTAGGGGCACCACCCTGCAGAATTCCGGGTTCAAAGTGTGCTGTACATGGCTGAAGGCAAGCAGGTTTTACCTCTTTGCAAGGAACCAGGGTAAGGGTAAATAGAGTGGTTTTAAGACCAAAACCGATTTTGATCAAGTATTAGGGGGTTCCATGCTACTCCCTGTTCGACGATAGAATCCAATGGTCTGCTCCGCATGTTTTTTTGATCGATTCATCGACCGTGTCATGCAATCACTACCTGAAAGCGAAGAAATGGGATCTACCCTCTGGTTATGACTAACATAGCCATGGTATAGATGGTCCATAGAAATAGATGGTTTACCTATTAATAGCATGGGTGGATCTTTCCATGGCTATGTTAGTCATAACCAGATGGTACTATATTCACCATACATTCACCATTGGTTTCACCATAAATTCACCACAAAACCACCATCAAACCACCTAAAGTCTGAGCGAAATGGATCACCACGGGTCATGTCCACTGCCATGTTTGCTGAAGGTCAAATCACACCCAACAATCAACAAATTTCATCACCATTAATCCCCATGTTTGACCATACATCACCATGTTGAAGCATTAATCACCATGAAAGTCCATTATATAATCAACATGTTTAACCATTAATCACCATTGATCCATACTCCTGGCGCATGTTCCGCAAAAAACGACGGCTCCACCAACGAGGACCGTCTTTGGCGACCTGGTGGGTGTGGCCCAACCCGGCGACGCCGTAATGGTGGAGGGTTTGGTCTTCCAAAGATGGAGACCGACGTGGCAAGGGAAACGTGCCTTGGACGTAGGTTGAGCAAAATCTGGTGGATTTAACTGGGAACATTTGGGAAAAACATGGGTTTAGCAATGGTTAATGATGGTTAGTGATGGTTATCGTGGTTATGATGGATAGTAGTGGATAATAGTGGATTATCTGGTGGATTTAATGGTTTAACAATGGGTTAACAATGGTGAACAATGGTGAATAATTGGATGATATGGGAAGATACACTCTGGAAAACTAACAGTTTGCTATTGAACATGGCCATAGAAAGTTCGTTGATTTACCCAATGTTGATTCTCCATAGTTATGTTAGTTTACCAGAGGGCAACCAGTGATAATAGTGGATAATAGTGGACAATAGTTAATCAATCACCAACAAAACCTATATATCACCAACAAAATATCACTAGTTCCCATATTATTAATGATAAACATAGTGGATTAATAGTGGATCCTAACCTAAGCATAATGCGTTGGATTTGCCCTAGATGATCGTTTGTTTTTTTCCAGTGGAAATCCACCATGGCGCATCAAGTCTCTTTTGCTGAATGACCCAGAATCTCCCTAGCAATGTGCTAAAGGTGGGTCATGTGGGTCAACTGCAAGCTGATGCTTTTAGTTACTGGTTGCCGAGCAGACTTTGACGCAGAAACCTGCAGATTTCAGAAGTACAAGTATTCACATGCTCGGTCAGCGCGCAGCAAGCCATCGCAAAGGCATCTGCCGCTCGCGCGTCTGGGGTCTTGGCAGGCATCGCAGCTTCTATGGCTTCAGCTGACGCCGACAACAAGGTGTCAGAACAGGTGATGACAAGGCGGTACGCGTTGCTTCATCCGCGGCCTCACCACGCGACAGCGACCGCGATGGCACCACCGACGCCGCTCGTCTCAGCGCAGGCGAATCCTGAGATCGTGAACTTCCTCAGCTCCACGTTCCACAAGCACGCGGCGGTGCGGTTCGACACCAGGGCCCCATCCCAGGAAATGGCCACCCTCCGAGCGGTCGTGAGGCTGGCCGACGCGCTGCCGACAGCTCTGGGGTGTGTTGGCATGCGTTGGCATTCTCCCTGCTATACTGGATACTATTGGAACACATTGAAACCACCTGGAACCTATACAACCCTATACGAACCGTCCTGGATTCTCCTGGAAGAATGATGTGGCTGCAACAAGGCAAACGCCTCAACAGAATGTTTGTAGCATTTATTTTGGGCAGCACCTGAGTTGGGGACTCACCTGAGAATTACAGCATCCCAGATCAAGTTGGTTCGTTTTTGTCCCATTGATATCCCCAGTCATATATCCCCATTGATATCCCCATGATAGACCCATACGCAACCATCAAACTACGGAAAAAACAAAATCAAAAAACTTAGGGTTAGGAACACACCCACAATCCGATGCCCCATGTTTCTTGGTCTCTAGCTCAAATGTCTCTGTTTGGACACATCTAACAGAAACCCAGCTGTGACAGATTAATTATAAATACTTAAGCTAGCAACCTAGCTACCTATGGGGCACCACCTCTTTTCATGGTGCTAACCATGGGCTTTAACCATCCCAAAATGTGGCATAACCGGAGACGAAGCAACGGGGGTCCGAAAAGCTGAAGGCTGGATGGATTACCAATCAGATGGCCAAGAAATGCCATGAAATACTTCGCAAAATGATGATAACATAGCCATTTGTTATGCGTTCATAATGGAATCAGAAGGGGTATATCATGGTATATCAATGTTGTCAAAAAATGGAGATGTCCTGATGTGGGGTTTAGGCAGCAAAGCTTGGGTAGCAGCAATGACGGGAATACACCCTTCGCAGGAATCACATATGTTGTTGCTATTTATGGGCTAAGAAAAAACATGTTGACATGATGGGTTCCATAAATGGGGGGTACCCCAAAATGGATGGTTTACAAAGGGCAATCCCATCAATTAAAATGGATGATTTAGGGTTACCCTTATTTCAGGAAACCTCCATATATTGGGGAAGATCTGGAAATATTGGGGAAGATCTGGAAATTTCTTAAAATGGGGGATCCCCAAGTCACCATAGCTTTCAGTGCTAAAATGGTCATCCATGACTATTGGATTTGTCCAAAACTTGCTTTGACCTTCCAATGTGAGGCCATCTATGATGAGGAACTTGTTGGTGGTTTCAAACATTTTTTATTTTCCATAATCGAAGGAAGTTTAGAAGTCAAACTTCCGACAATATGGACAGATGAAAAGCAGAGTAGGGAAGAGGCAGAGAGAAGAGAAAGATTAGAAGAAAGAAGAGTAGAAGAAAGAAGATGCAGATGCACGAAAGGGTAGGAAAGTCGCGAAACACTGTGTTTTTCCAATGATTTGAGGCTCCGGAGGGTCGAAAAGTAGGCGCGGGTGCGGAGCCAGCTGGCCAGATGAGAGATGAAAAATTGCACGCCGTTGTGGCGCGAAGCACATTTCGAAGTCAAAATGTACAAAACACACCAGCTCCGGACCACTTTTGGCAGTTGAGATGCCGAAAAAGTGCACGCCGTTGTGGCGCGAAGCACATTTACAAGTCAAAATGTACAAAGCACACCAGCTCCGGACCACTTTTGGCAGTTGAGATGTCGAAAAAGTGCACGCTGTTGTGGCGCGAAGCACATTTCCAAGTCAAAATGTACAAAACACACCATGTTCGGACCACTTTTGGAAGTTGAGATGTCGAAAAAGTGCACGCTGTTTTGGCGTGAAGCACATTTCCAAGTCAAAATGTACAAAACACCACATGTTCGCGCCACTTTTGGAGGTTCGGATGTTGAAAAAGTGCACATAGTTGTGGCGCGAAGTTGTGTTAACACTGTAGGAGCTGTTGAAGTTTCAATTTAGGAATATGAGGGTCGCATCAGTACACGGTAGATGGATGGATTCGGAATTCGGATGGATAGATACATAGATAGATAGATAGATAGATAGCTAGCTAGATAGATAGATAGATCGATAGATAGATAGATAGATAGATAGATAGACAGGTAGACAGATAGACACCACTGCACTACATTACACTATCTTCCACTACACTTCACTACATTACACTACACTACACTCACACTAGACTACAAATAGAACTGCAACTACACAACTACACTCCACTACACTACACTCCACTACGCTCCACTACACACCACTACACTACATTACACTACACTACATCCCACTACACTACACTACAGTACAACTACACAACTACACTCCACTACACTCCACTACACTCCACTGCACTAAATTACGCTACACTACACTACATGACACTACACTACACTCCACTACAGTACATTACACTACACTACACTACCTTCCACTACACTTCACTACATTACACTACACTACACTCAACTACACTACAACTACAACTACAACTACACTCCACTACACTCCACTACACTAATTTACACTACACTAAATTACACTACACTACACTACATTACACTGCACTACACTACATTCCACTACACTCCATTACACTACACTACAGTACACTACGCTACATTAGACTGAATGACACTGCGCCATAGATAGACAGGTAGACAGATAAACAGACATACAAACAGATAGATAGATAGATAGATCGATAGACAGATAGACAGGTAGACAGCTAGACAGATAGACAGATGAAAGAGAGAGAGAGAGAGAGATAGATCGATAGATAGATAGATAGAAAGATAGATAGATAGATTGGTAGGTAGGTAGGTAGGTAGATAGTCAGAGAAAGAGAGAGAAAGAGAGGAGACCTCAAGCACCTTTCGGTCCATCAGTGGCTTCGCTCTGCCATCCCTGATTCACACCAACCAACCTCTCCTATAGGTTTCCTATTTTTGAAACTTCCGCCACCGCCTTGTGCCTTGTGCGGTACTACTGGTATATGGGATAATCCTTCCCATTGACTTTCATATTATTCAGAGGGGTAGGCCAACCAACAACCAGGGAAATGTCATGTCTCAACCATGGGATGGAGGAGGTTGGTCCACAAAAGACAAAAAATCGATGTACCCTATGGTAAACTAACAGTTTGCTATGGAAAATGACCATTTATATATGATATGCCCATTAAACATGGTGATGTTCAATAGCTATGTTAAATTACCAGAGGGCAATTCCCATATCATCCCATGAAATTCACCATTAAGTCACCATTTATAGTGGTTAAATTATCATGATCCTATGGTTTTCCTATGGTTTGGAAGAACTTGTCATTGCCACATCTTTGTCCATTGCGCAGGTGTGGAGGTCGAAATGTTCATCGAAGCGACCAATGTCGAACGGTGGCTTGGATGGCTTGGCCACGGGGATTTCGTTGGGATCGTTGAAATCATTAATTAATGGATATATCTGGTCAGATTCTGGCTAGATTTGGTTAAATATGGAGGTTTCCATAAATGGATGTACACCAATATCTGGATGATAGGTTTATAGGCCCAGATCTGGAATTGCTGAAGGTACTAGTATATTCTATATCTGGTTGGTGGTTTGGAACATTTTTTATTTTTCCATTCAGTTGGGAATTTCATCATCCCAACTGACTCATATTTTTCAGAGGGGTAGGTCAACCACCAACCAGACATGTTCGTTGCAAAACCTAGATGTGCCCGCGATCCATTCCCGTATGCTCAAATCCCTGTGTAGGGCCAATAAAAAAAAAAAACAAAACAAAACAAACCCTGAAACCTTGAAATTCTAAGCCTACAACATGGAGACCTAAAACCCTGAACCCGACCGAAACCATAATATAACCTCAAATCCTGAAAGCCTAAAGTCTAAATCTCTGCCTATAGCCAGTGTTTGCGTTCACCCTTTGGGGGACAAGTATGTAGCTAGGGAGATATAGGGGGATATGATGAACATGGGCGAACGTGGGGGTTGTGGCGAACACGTTATAGTCATAGTTGGTTAAATCGACAACTAATTACAACCAACTATAGTGGGAGTGTCAAATTTGGAAACTATCCACAGTTTAATGAGTCGCAAGCAGGTCGAAACTCCAAATTTGGCAATCCCACTTGTTGCCTCGGTCATTGTCTTCATTCCCTTGTGGCAACCTATCAACCGTGTCCCAGTTGGGTGCAAGGTATTGCCCCAGCTAAATCACAGAGGTGGGTTTAGTTCACCAGCTTTACTGTTGGTTTTACGGTGTTGACATATTGTGTTCAAATAATGGTCAATAATGGCGCATATATTATCGTCATTTTTAGCAAATATTGCTTCATATGGTTACTAAATGGTTGATAAATGGTTAATAATCTGCTAAGAACCAATGGTTCGATGTTTTTTTTCAGCCACGAGACATGGTCCTAGGTTTCACCACTCTCTGAGAATTCATTGTCATGTTTAAGATGTTTGCCGATGATACGATCGAGTTTGCTGTTGTCACCAGAATCTGGTTGGTGGTGACTGGAACATTTTATGACTTTCCCATCATATTGGGAAGTTCATCATCCCAACTGACTCATATTTTTCAGAGGGGTAGGTCCACCACCAACCAGACATGTGTATCCATATGTCATCCCGGAATATCCCAAAACCCACGGTTTAACGCTCGAGGCTGTCCCGAGATGCCAGCGACTGCGGCAAAGTGATGCCTGAAACAGAGGTCAGGGAATTGTTGGATATGGTTCCATGTATTTCTCGTGATATTTATTGATTACATGATGGCTATGTACTTATGGAATCTTATGGAGGTTTCCATAAATGGGGGTACCTCTAAATCATCCATGTTAATAGGATTGTCCATTATAAACCATCCATTTGGGGGATACCTCCATTTCTGGAACCCCCCATATATTCGTATAGTGCCCAAAAAAGTCGAACTCGAGATAAATATTATCTGGTTATCTGGTTGTAATTAGCAACCTTCACAGTGTTTTACTGATACGATATATTGGTTATAGAAACCCCCAAATGTATGATTTTGTGCTATTTTTTTGGAGGTAGCCAGTTGCCGTATCTTACTAACCATTGGGGATTGGTCCACCATGGTTAACCATTGAAATGGTGGATTTATCTACCAAAATATGGTGGGCCAAAAAACCATCAAAATATTGCGTGAGATAGGGAGATATCGGTACTTGGAGTGGTTGACAAGATTTTTGATGGTGATTTATCTATATTTTTTTTGGGGTTAATCATGAACAATGGGGATGTGAGTGATAAGTGATGGTGGATTGAGAAATGATGTTACCCTCTGGTACTCAAACGTGGCTTTGTGGAAAATTCCGTTAGTAAATGTTGGGTTTAGTGGGAAAATCATCTATGAAATTCTATAAAATTAAATTGGGAACAGAGGGTATCTATACAATTGGAGGAAGGTGCCACATCATTATCACCCCTGGTAAACTAACAAATTGCTATGGAGAATAATTTACAATAGGTAAATGACTAGAGAAGGCCATTTGCCATAACTATCTAGAATGAACCGTGATACGAATTTATGGTGTTTTCCCGGGGTATCTAAAGTTTTGGTGCGCGGTGCTACAGTGTGTTACAGTGGATGTTCACCATTAAAAAATATGTTTTTTGAATCAAAAAAATAGCCAGCAATGCAATATTATCATATCTAGCATTTAATATATTTGATGAATCAATCTGTATGGCATTATTGCGGGGTTCTCATCATTCCAACTTTCAATTTCAGATACCCAATCTTTGGTGGCAATCATTCAAAACAAATGGTGATGAACACACAACTTCATTCAATACGGGATAATCCACAATGACGTGAGATCAACTGAAGTGGTACATCATTTTTTAGCGGTTACTGTGGGTCCCCCTTATCGTTGGCTGTATAGATCCTTAGATTTTCGTTAAATTGTCCCATTCAGCTAGATAAATGACCAGATCTGGAATTGCTGAAGGTATATTCTATATCTGGTTGGTGGTTTGGAACATTTGTTATTTTTCCATATATTGGGAATTTCATCATCCCAACTGACTCATATTTTTCAGAGGGGTAGGTCAACCACCAACCAGATGTAGTTTTTTTTGTTGCTAACATAACTATGGAACATCACCATGTTTAACACTGTAAATGGTAATTTTCAATAGCTATTTAGCTATGTTAGATTACATTATATAGAGTTGTTTTGTTGCTGGTTACTTCATGCTACATCGCCAACGCGGCTGAGAAAGCCGCTAAATGTTCTCCTGCCAGGACACTTTTCGGCGCTTCTGGAGCGACTATGGCCACGACGAATGGCAGGGTCGCGCCGCATTGGTGACAAGCACTGCGCCCTGGTTGTCTGGCTTGCCCGTGCCGAAACTGGCGTTGCTGGGCTGAGGAGTTTGTCCACGCTGTGGGGAGGATGCAAAACAATTGGGGATTACAGTTATGGCCCGAAATACCAGTTATAAGTACTGACAAAACCCCATTTATTGAAGTTATAATCCCATAGAAATAACCAGTCATTTCACCATTTACAATATTTTACAATGGGTAAACGGTCATCACTGTAGAGTTGCGCAAGTGAGGTGGTCCCAGCAACAAGGTGGTCCTAACTACAATTTCACGGTCCAGGATTTGCGGTAGATTAGATATCCCAAATGCGAAACATGGTGCTGGTATATTTACCAATATTTACACTAAAAATAATCCAAATGTAGGTAAATATATCATACATGGATCACATGGGACGTATCGTCATCTATAAATCAATTAAATTGGTGATGTGGATCATGGATCTTCCACGTTTGATGACACCGGTATTCGGACAGCAAGCCACGAATCATTTACCCGGGGCGGACCGAACAACGAACATTCACGGCAACCGGTCACCGGCATGGGGGCAGAATTTCCAAATAGATTCACCACAACATGGTTTTGAGGCCGTCATTTCATGGAATATTCACCATGTTTTACCCCTGAAATCACCAACATGTAGCTGTAAACATACCATGGACCATGGAGCATATTATGATTACCTCATATCTGAGATGTTCCATAGTATATGTTCCACCATGGGTGGTTTCCATATTCCTATCCAAATGAATCACCCCATTTGAAGTTCATCTCAATGGACTAGTTTAAACAGATATTTAAACGGTTTCCGGTTTCGATTTTCCCTTCAACCATTCCATTGATCATCCAAGATCATCCCATATCATCTGAGATAATATCCACGCTAGATGTTCCATAATATCTGAATGATTTCCATCATCATATCATATCCATATTTTTATCACCCAATCTGATGATCATCTTATATAATCTCCAGCTGGTTCTTGACTTTTTCAGCTGGTTCGCCACAGCATCGGCCAACAAAATCAACCGAGGCTTCTCTTAACGCTGGTGGGCGGCAGTGCTCAGGTCGGGACAGGATGAAGGCTGACATGGGAAAACCCCAAAAGCTATCTATAACCTGGGTTTGTTTAGTCGGTGTTTTTTTATTTTCCCAATGGACAATCCACCAGAAATGGGGAATCGATTAAGTGAATATGTTCTATTTTTTGGGGACCCCTTAAGCAAATCCAAGATAAATATTGGATATTTCAAAGGTATCCTGGCTTAGTAATGGTTTAATACTGGATACTGAATGGGATTTACCCTGAGGTGTCATCAAAAGAAATCAAACGTGGCAACGAGAAAGCTTCATGGATTCTATGAATATACTGGGTATACAGCCAATGGTGATATACTGGGCATAGTGGACTACGATGGATTATGACTATTTCAGGGATTGTAATTGCGATACACTTGGTACAGTATATGAGTAAGAATGTGGTTATCTAATGGTAATTGTTATTGTTTTTTTTGATGGGATGATTACATTCATGGATTCTAAATAATAATTTACAATTGGCATTAAACCAAACATATGTGATATAATGATATATAATGGGATTTAATGGTGAATTAGAATATTGGGTTCATAAACTTTTTAAGCTTAGTTATAATCATTTCAAACTCTAGTTGACCTAGTTGGAAACCAACTTAGCCTATGGAAAACCATCTTGTACCCGTTAGTTGATACAGCACATGGGGGTGAAAACAAGCCAGATGGCAACTTAATGTTCGAGTAAATCAACATTGATTCCCATATGATCCGTGGTGCTGGTATATTTACCTACAAAACATTACAAAACTGGGTGATTTTTAGGGTAAATGTTAGTAAATATACCATACATGGAGCATTTGGGATGGTATGTGTATTTTATGTTCGGTGCAAACCCCATGTTTGCCAATGACAAGTCCCGCATATCCTTTGACATGCTCAAATCCCTGTGTAGTGCCAGATTTTTTGCACCTGTCCAAAACAATAAACCCTAAACCCCCGAAACCCTAAGGCCTGAAACCCTAAAACTGTACATTTTGACCTCAACGGAGCTGTTATTCCAAAATCACCCAGCCAGTCAGTTGGATAAACCAGTTGCTTCGGATGCTCAGCACAACAATTTCCGGTAATATTGTTTTTTTTTTACTCCCATTTTTTTCAACATGCAAAGCATACTGGGTGGCTCATCCCACTTAATAAGTAGGTTATAACTATACCCTAGTTATAAGTGGGTGAACTCTACTTATCCCACTGAAAAAAACAGGGTGAACTAACCTACCTAAAGGATTCGTGGATAGTTCACCACCAAGTACTCCCATGATTTGTTCAACATGCAAACCATATTGATGGCCATATTCAGTACAGCACCCCCCCACGTTGGCGCAGGGAAGCACCCCGAGTTCATCTGCCCGGGAACTTGGATGACGACAGAGGGTTCTGTCGTCCGCGGCAACATGAAAGAAATAAGGGATACATACCCCAGAATTTTTGGGAAAGTCTTGGGAAAATGTTGGGAAAATATGGTTTAACCATGGTTAATGATGGTTAGTATTCTGGTTACTTGGTGGTGAACTACCCACGAATCCTAAGTAGCTTATATCCCTGGTTTTTTCAGTGGGATAAGTAGGGTTAATCCACTTATAACCAGGGTTACAACCTACTTACGAAGTGGGTAGTTCGCCACCAAGTAGGGAAAATTATACTCAACCATCAAATTATAGGTACCCTATTTTCAGACAAACTATGAATGGGCTATATGTCATATAAATCTTACCCAAAAGCTATAGTTGTCCATAAACCTTCGTATCAAGGATAGTTGCAACAACTGATCAAACAGTACCAAACGTGTGTATATGATTTTAATTGTTACGTTTATTTTAATGGGATATACGGGTTGCATGCCAGTATAGGTGGTTCATAGCCCATATATAACATATTTAGACAAGACCGATTGGAGATGTTACATGTACCATCTGGTTATTTGACAAAACGACAGACAATTGCCAAAAATTGCTCAGATGATTCACCTATGAATGTTGTGTTTTTCATGGGTTCTTGTTCCGTAACTATGTTAAATTACCACAAGGTAACTGGGTCATAAGATGCACATGTCTTGGCCCACTCCCGAAGATAGGGATATAAGGAATAATCTAGTGGATAATAATGGGATACAGTGAGTTTTAGGACGCACTTATACAATGATAATGTCACTATTGTTGGAATACACAGTATATAATCGGATAATGGGATATAATTTATAATGATTATTCAGGTAATCCCGTGTTTGTTTCCTTTGTGAATTTGCCATTCTCATAACGCGAAACTCACCTTTTGCCTGGCAGATCTCAGGCACCTTATGGTTAGTGTTTGTACCGAATCCTCCATGTTGTAGCTTGATTTTTTTGTGATCCTTACCCAGAAAAAGCTGCTGGTTGGTGGTTTGGAACTTGTTTTTATTTTTCATAATATATGGGAATAATGATTCCCTTTGATTCATATTTTTCAAGATGGTTGAAATCACCAACCAGCATAGTATTTAACAGGGTTATAAACCAGCAGACATAAGTCATGGGCCCCCCCTTGTATCATCCAACTATGGATGGTATGATGATGGTATATGACACACAAAGGACAGTGATTCAATCAATAGAATTTCAACAAGACTCTTGAATCTTGTCCCCCTACGAACCATGGACACATGCGGGAGACTTGCTGTATAACCCACATGCTCCATGTATGGTATAGTTACCAAAATTTACCCTAAAAATCACCCAGTTTTGTAGGTAAATATACCAATGGATCATATGGGTAAGAACATGTTGATTTTTTGAGTTTTTTTTTTCAGGATTTGACTCCCATGCACTGGAATCGAACAGAAACCAACTTTGGGATCCTGATTTCGGTGGCATCGCGATGTCGAAGATGATCCCAAGAATCCATTCAAAAGGATCAACTGCTTACTGGTGCTTAGTAGGGAATGGATTGGAATGCGGGAATGGGATGATTATATTGTGGATCATTCCCTCATTCCCTGCTAAGCACCAGTAAGACTGCGGTGCTTCCTGTGATTCTCGGCTCACTTGAAGTTTCAAATTGGTCTGTGCAGGATTGGAGGCCCCCCGTGTTGAAAGAGATCTACAGGGGGGGTCCTGTTTCCAACTTGTAGAGCTCCAACTGCTCCAGATCCACAAAATCCATCCAAAATTATGGATCTTCAAAGTATTTCAACATTCAGTGCGGGATGTAAGCCATGAACCCAGGGTAATCAATGGTATCTTGCCAGAATATTCCGTGGGACTCGGTTTTCCCCCGTTTCATCTCGTAGCCGCGACCTTTGGGACGCGTCATGAAGTCGGAGGACCTTCCAATGCCGAAGGAGCGATGACTATGGTGGTTTGAATGGAGGCTAAGTTAAGCATCAAACATGAGGAGTAGAAGGTGGTGCCCCCCCCCAGTTATAAATGGGTTATAAACCCATGACAACTATAGTTATATCACCAACAAAAACCATAGTTATTGGACTTATTGGCACCAACTTAGCAATTCCGAACTGGGGCACCACCCTGTAGAAGGGTTAAATCATGTTAAATGCAAAAATCTTCCGAAAGCCCGGTTGGTTTAGTCAGTGATTTGCTGTGTGATCATAGAGCTTTGCTCGATACAAAATTAATGAACGATGCTTCCATGATTGATGATTCTGGGGGGTTATATTACCCTTGAAATATTGGAAATTGTCAAGTTTGATTTGTCTTGAACCCCCAGCAACATACCATTGTAGGGAATGTTCCAAGAGATTTTTGACGTGTGGCCTTGTTTGAAAATGGGGGAATCCGCTGGCCATCCAGCTGTACCACTGACATGTGGAGGGAACTTGGGGCTGCAGTTGGGGGCATAGAAGGGTATAACCATGGTTACTGTAAAACTATGGTTCTGGGTAAATTATAACGACCTCACTGCGACCTCACTGGGAATCATGGTTAATAAGGGGAATCATCCCCAAATGGCCTTAATTCAGGATAGTGAAATATTATAATTTATCCAAAAACGATGGTTACCCTCTGGTTATTTAACAGTTTGCCATGGCATAGATGGCCCATTTATAGATGGTTTATCTAGTAGAAATGGTGAATTTCCATGGCTATATATGTTAAATAACCAGAGGGTATATATTATCCACTTAGAACTAGAATAACTAGTAACTAGATGTAACTAGTATTTCACTAGACTTTCGTGAATCTTGGTAGATAATACATGATATGTTCCTAGTTTTCATGGACTGAACAGTGAAAAACCATCGCGGCTCTCCAGGAGCGCGGATGCTCCAGCTTACGGCAGTTTATCTTTCAACCGAGGCACCGATGTGACCGCGGACCGCGGTGGATTCGAGATGATTTCATGCCCAAATGCGAACCTAGGTGCTGGTATATTTACCAACATTTGCCCTAAAAATCACCCAGTTTTGTAGGTAAATATACCAGCACCATGGATCATATGGGATGGGCTTTGGATAAATTATATGATGGTTATATGAGAATCATATAGGGATTATATGGGCCCAAAATTGGGATTAAAACAAAAAACAAGTGGATGGGTAGTTGGATCAAAGATGTGGGATGGCTAGTCGGATGTATTGTACTGAATAGAAATAGCGAATGGTGCTAAACTTGGTGTACTTGATAGCTAGAATTATTTCCAATATTTACTACTCGCTCGTTTTTGTTTTTTCTATCTGGTTATATAGTACATTACATATATCTGGGTAAATTATAACGACCTCACTGCGACCTCACTGGAATCATGGTTAGTAAGGGGAATCATCCTCAAATGGCCTTAATTCAGGTTAGTGAAATATTATTATATACCCAGATATATGTTTGGGGATATATACTGACCAGCTGATCTATGTTTTCTGCAACCTATTTCAGATTGGCCATGAACTGGAGGTTGATAGTACCAACGATACTGACTACAATGAATACCCACCGGTGTCATCAAACGTAGCAATGGGAAATAACCAGTGTATCGAAGTTTATTGGGAACATCATCTATGAATGGTTGCCGGAGGCTTCTCTGCAATATATTAGGTTGTTTGTTCATGGGAACAAGGGTATGCTGGGCATACTATGAATGCATACAGGCATGCAGACATGACATGCAGTCATGCAGTTGCCCGCAGAGACAGAGAGACAGGGAGAAAGGGACGTAGACATACACATAAGACATACATACGTACATATACAACCGTATGCAAAAGGGCTATTTCAGGACGGGGATCAAAAGTTTCGCACATGTCCCACCATCGCTGGTTTAGAGGGTAAACTATGATCATGATGATGACAATGATTATTGTGATGATGAAGACAATGATGAACATGATGTTTGATAAACCACGTTTTTTTTTTTGAGTATCCAATTTTCATGCAAAGTCCCAGGTCGTCGCACAAAAAAAGGGCCGAGATTCATCCCATTGTCCCCGATGCGCCGATCCTCAGTTCTCATTGCCTACCTGGGATGATTCCCGACTGACTAGTTCTCATCTGGTTTGTCATTGTTTTGGAACAGTTGTGGTTTAATAGTGGTTAATAGTGGTTAATAGTCTGGTTGGTGGTTTGGAACCATGGAATTTTATGATTTTCCATACATTGGGAAGAATAATCCCAACTGACTTTCATATTTTTCAGAGGGTTGGCTCAACCACCAACCAGACATGTTTGGCATGGGTTAAAAGAACACCAAACAGATAAGCAAACTCCCCGAAATCCCCGAAAGTTGACTCGTTTTGCTAACCATAGTACTGGTAGTGACACTCCAAAATTCATCCATGGGATTCCAGCAGAACCGACCCGGGATTCCGTCAGGGGGCCCTCGGGTCATTCATGGTTTCGCAAAGCGCGCTTTGCAATGGCGCTCTTCAGTCCATTCTTCATGCAACTTGGATAACTTGGCCCATGGTGAAAAATGCTGGGGGCATGGTGATTATTGGCCGCCTTAAAAACGGGATGGAACCAGAAAACAATGGTGGGGATTCTGGTGGTGAAAAGTCAGATATTTTTTGGGGCTACATCTTGGCGCAGGGGATTCTACCATCAGAGACCAGTAGATGCAGATATGATTGTAACGTGTACCCTCTGGTAATGACTAACAGTTTGCTATAGAAAATCACAATTTTTGATATGTAAACCATGGTAAACCATCTATAAATGGGCCATTTTCCATGGCAAACTGTTAGTTTACCAGAGGGTATTTGTTTTCTGTATTGCATCAAGCATGTTTCCTGTTAGCAACAATCAGCTAAAAGCGGAAAAGGAGTCGAAGAGATTTGGGGGGAATATTCGTTACATGTCTTTGTTTTATTTTTCCGTTAGCAATGCACTTAGACTTCCATCATCACTGTATTGTCAACTCCCGGATTGATGATTCTCAAGTCATGGTTGATGAATTAGCTGCAGAGCTTTCAACAGAGGGATTGATAGCACCTAGAAACAATCCCAGCCGGTTGGTGGTTTCAAACATGTTTTATTTTCCATAATATATGGGATAATCCTTCCCATTGAATCCCATTGACTAATATTTTTTCAAGATGGTTAAAACCACCAACGAGCCAGTAACAATCCCAGAAATGATGCACAACATCTGAAAATACCTCGGTGAAGGTTCACCAGAAACATGTCATGAATTCCATGTGGTTTTTGCTATGGTTATTGCTATGGTTTTTGGCGCTTACTATATCATACCAAACTACAACAACCAACCAACAAAAATGACAGTTCAATTCCTACTGAAACAGTGGCAAATTACTTTTCTACCGTTGTCGTGGGAGGTACAGTCCTATAAAGGTACACTGCTCCTACTAGAATTAGATCATTAGATAGGTATGCTGCCGATTGGCCATGATAAGCCATCTTTGCTAGCCCTGGATTGACACACACACACACTGCTGGATGTTTGAGCGACTCGATGTTCAAAAGTGGTTGGTTTTTCTTGGGAAAACTACTTGGTGGGCTCATCCCACGGATCCTTAGTGGGTTATAAGCCCAGTTTTTTCAGTGGGATAAGTAGGGTATTCATCCACATCTGATCCACTGGGCTTAACCATGGATCCTAAGTGGAAGGAACCGCCATGGGGTCACCATAAGTCACCCATTTTAAGAAACCACCAATTTCTGGTTGGTTTGGAACCATGGAATTTTGTGACTTTCCGTATATGGGAATGTCATTGTCATCCATTTTTCAGAGGTTGTTGAAACTATCAACTAGATTTGTAATTTCCGCATCACGGCAAGCCACACTCTCTAGCAGCGGTGTTTGGGTCGCTCCAATGGAGGAAGCGATCCAAAAGCCGGATGTAAATTAGCATCAAAGGAGCAAATTATGTAATCCCAAACTCGACCAATTTGTTTCGGTCTAGGGGTACCCCATTTCTTATTGGGTCTCCATACCAATAATGAAACTGGCAGTCGATATTATTCCCATATTTACAAATGGTCGTACCCAGCATTTGTGGCTTTTTCAAACGAAGACTCCCAAGATAGAGTGTACCCAGACCTCCCAATACCGCGGTGTGTATACCTATACCCATAGACATCCATAGACCAATTCTGTGATTCAGTACCTAAGATCAGCTTTCTGTTCGTCCCTGTCACCCAGTCTGTTGGTCGTTTACCCTCTGGTAAATTTTCACAGTACCCTGAAAATCACCCAAATTTTGAGTGGACATGAATCTTCCAAGCATCTGTTGCCGAGTCTACCCTCTGGTAATTTAACAGTTTGCTATTGAAAATCACCCATTTTTGATGGGAAAATCCACTATTTCTATGGCCATTTTCAATAGCTATGTTAGTTTACCAGAGGGTTTACCATATCATCCCATGATTCACCATTGTTAAGCCATTAAATCACCATTTATAGTGGTTAAATCACCATTTTCCTATGTTTTCCTATGGTTAATTTCCGACAATTTGATGGTTAAATCACCAGGGAAATTCCAAGGATGGGAGCCGTGGGAGTGGCCAAAGATATCTACCTGGAGAAGTTTGGCCTCGATGCCACCAGCTTCAGTCTGTTGGCCGGGGGCACTCAGCGAAAAACGACGCCTCTTTTTTTGGGGCAGTCCCGTTGTCCCTTGGGGATTTCACCGAGCAAAATGGTGGTTTAACCAAGAAGAATAGTGATTTTCTGGTTGGTGGTTTGGAACCATGGAATTTTTATGACTTTCCATATATTGGGAATAATCATCCCAACTGATGTTCATATGTTTCAGAGGGGTAGGTCAACCACCAACCAGTTTTAAGTTATTTATGGATTTGATTTAGCATCAAAGATGTGGATGTAGCCAACAAAAATGGGGCCTTACTGCCTACTATGATTTGTTCAAGAAAATGAAGCTGTAAAACCAACCAGTTTCACAAAATGGGGAGATGATGGACAGTTTCACCCTAAAAGATTGTGGGGATTAGCCAAAACAGTATGGTGGAAAAGCAGTGCGATTTTGTCGCATAGTTTTAATATCATGATCTTTGGGATATAATTGGATATGGGTCAAAATTGAGTACCCAATTCTTGGATGGTTAGGACTTCAACTGGACTTGAATCTGTGGTCCCCCAGGTGTTTAATTTTGAATCATACCAAATTGGGTATATTATCTGGATATATTATCAGAGGGTAATCCATATTATAAATGGCATAATCCCACTGAATGGTGACTTACCAACCAGCCCCATCAACCGTTTACCAGGTAGGATGATCCTCCAAGTAGTCAACATAAACTCCGTCCCAAGTCAATGGCCATTTCAGGAACCGATTCATTGGAGGTACCTACCATATATAAGGCCTATTGTTCAGGCCTATATAAGGGAATATCCCCACAAAATATGGCCTGAAATATGGTCCTAACGTACCTCCATTTTAGGATCCTGAATTTCCCCACAATTCATATGGCCTGAAAAATGGTACTAACGTACCTCCATCTGTTGGATCCTGGAGATCTCCCATTGATATTATAATGGCCTCACTGCGACGTCACAATGCTGGAAATTTGGTTGGGTACTTCTCCGGGCCGAATCTTTAGGTTTTATTGGTAGTAGACTTGGCATTTTGAAATAAACTGGTGCATTTGCCTATGTTCATTACCCTCTGGTAGACTAACGTAACTATGGAAAACCACCATGCTGTTAATGGGTAAATCCACTGTAAATAGCCATTCTCAATAGCTATGTTAGTTTACCAGAGGGTAGTATGACATGAGAATTGAGGTGGGTTGAGTTACTTTCAGCTCGTGGAGAGTGTACAATTTTGTATTAATTATCTAGTTTAGACCCAGTAATCCAAAATTTGCATACCGAGAATTTGTTGAAGGGAAACATGGCCAAATCAAAACCCGGAACCTTGGAACCCCTATAATATATGGATGGAAAAACAACAGGTTTCACAACTGTAGAGTTTCCCTCACAAAACAATAGATTGATGGATAGAATTTGCATGCTATCTAAATAAATTGGTGAATATTCCCAGTTTTATTTGTATGACATGAAGCTTGAGGTAATTTTAGCAATAAACTATATTTAGTTTGTCCATTGGAGGGGCTCGTAAGGCTGAAATACTTGGACTTTCTTGCGTTTACATGAGTTTAGCACAATAATCCACAAATCAGCCCTCATATTGTTCAAATTGATAATTGTTCTTTGGGAACTGGTTTGGTATTTGGGATGGCATGTTAGTTTTCAACATAATTTGATGTTGGTGGTTCAAATGTGTTTCAATGTTCAACCAGAGAAATGGGCTCTTGATACCTAATGACTAATTTTGAGGGGTTGAAACCATCAACCAGTAACCTTTGTTGGTGATTGCCCCACAGCGACTGAATATAGTTTGGACTATGTGCGTCAACTGAACAAGGTAAAGCCCGGCTAAGTTCTTGAGGAAACTATCAATTTAATGACCTTGAAACAAAACGGTGAGGACTTGATTGTGAATTATCATATCTGATTGGTGGTTTGGAACATGTTGTATTTTTCCATATCTTGAGAATGTCATCATCCCAACTGACGAACTCCATCATTTTTCAGAGGGGTGGCTCAACCACCAACCAGATATTGTTTTTGAAGAATCTAACATCATTTAAGGTCCCAATGAAGAAGCCCTTATTGGTGTGAGGCCGAACACTGATGCAGGTGGGGTAGATGTGGAATGCAGCACTTATTTAAGTGGGAACCGGTTTATTTGAGGTTGCTTGAATTCCTCGGTGAATAACACAGAACATGAACCTGGAACCTGATATTTCACTGCGGTTTAATCATGTTTAATCCAATTGATTCTCTTGCATCAACCTGGTGATGGTGATTAGATGGAATGGTTTCGAGGTTAGTTCCATCGACATAGTATGATATATATAGTGGGAAATCTTTTGTGGTTCCCTTAATCATGTTCATTACAAGCATCGCTTACATATTTACACTCCCAGAAATTGGCTCGGAAATAAACTACGGGAAACAACCCTGATATTAGTGGCTAAGTCTCGCATAGATGTTCCCTTAAATCAATCCATTGATACACCGAAATCATTTGTAGATAATGGATGAGGCCTCATTTTCTGGTTGGTGGTTTCAAACATTGTTTATTTTCCATAATATATGGGATAATCCTTCCCATTGACTTTCATATTTTTCAGAGGGGTAGGTATACCACCAACCAGTTTTAGTTGTTATCAATAAAACTACTACGGAAGAAATCCTGCACCAGTTCGTAGATGGTTTATCCCATTGTAACCCAATGATGTACAGTGTTCAACTACAACTACAACTACACAACTACACTCCACTACACTAAATTACACGAAACGACACTACATTACACTACACTACGCACCACTACATTACACTACACTACATTCCACTACAGTCCACACACTACACTACATTACACTACACTACATTACACTGAATGACACTGCACCACAGATAGACAGGTAGACAGATAGACAGATAGACAGATAGATAGATAGATAGACAGATAGACAGACAGATAGATAGATAGAGAGAGAGAGAGATAGATAGATAGATAGACAGATAGACAGACAGACAGACAGATAGATAGAGATAGAGATAGAGATAGAGATAGAGATACAGAGAGAGAGAGAGATAGATAGATAGATAGGTAGATAGATAGATAAATAGACAGATAGATAATTAGATGAGAGAGAGAGATAGATCGATAGATAGATAGATAGATAGATAGATACATAGATACATAGATAGATAGATAGGTAGGTAGGTAGGTAGGTAGATAGTCAGAGAAAGAGAGAGAACAATAGGAGACCTCAAGCACCTTTCGGTCCATCAGTGGCTTCGCTCTGCCACCCCTGATTCACAACAACCAACCTCTCCTATAGGTTTCCTATTTTTGAAACTTCCGCCACCGCCTTGTGCGGTACTACTGGTATCAATAAAACTACTACGGAAGAAATCCTGCACCAGTTCGTAGATGGTTTATCCCATTGCAACCCAATGATGTACAGTGTTTTTTCCATCCACAGTACAGGATGTGCCCCCCCAGTCATAAGTTGGTTTATAAAGGCATTAAATTATGTAGCCATAGTTATCTAGTTGGTCATATCTACCATAAACCATAGTTAATTCAGCCGCTTTTCTAAACCAACTGAACACGAGCTCGAACGGGGACCCCTTCCATAGTATGGTTTCCTATGATTCCTATAATCAGCTATAAATCCCATTAACTCCCCATTTTTGTTGTTTAAATCACCATTTTCCTATGGGTTTTCCCATGGTTTCCCACAGCCTACCCCCATTCCCTGCGGCGGGACCAGTCCCTGTCTCTGAGGTGACAATTGGTTCGTTTTGGCATCCCTTTCAGGACGAAACGACAGCTTGGAGGGGGTCCCATGGAGATTTTGCTTGAGATTTTGTGTCGGATTTCAATGTCAATGGGATTTCAATAGGAATTACTAGGATTTTATTGATGAGCTTGTTTTAATCAGAATTTTTGCATGGGGAATTTAGTGTAATTCATACTGTATACTGCAAGTTGACGATTATTTTATTTGGGATTCAATGGGATATCATGGGATATCTAAGGTTTTCAATTGCTATGTTTGATTACCAAGGGTAAGCTTATTTCAATCTAATAACTGGTGTTCAAATTGGCGGAAAAATTAGTTGGTGCTCAAACCTGATGTGACCCCCCAAATCGCAACTTGTGGGTCCCGATGACGTTCAGCCCTCGAATGGTGTTTAAATTGGTTTTGGAAAATTTCACAACATCAGGAATTGTATCCAAAATCGCCTTGCATCGGGGGACCTAGGGGACCTGTCAGGAGCGGAATTTGATCTGAAGGCACCAGTTTGTTGTACCGAAATGTCAGAAGAACAGCGGTCGAAAGATTGATTGAAAGGCGTCACATTTGCTCTTAAATCAGCTTTGGAAGCCATGATAAATGCGTGGATTCCTCATTTGCCTCGTGATGCATGGGGGTTGCACCTTCATTCAACGTCATTTTGATATGTTGGATATGATCTCTGAAATGCCTAGGTTTAAGTAGGTGATTCTCAATTTTCCCGGTTCGATGAGATGTCACTCCATTGATTCTGGTGCTGAGCGTCTGGCGCGACAAGCTGGTTGGTGAACGTTGAGTCGTGTCCAATCTTTGACAGGAGATCAGGTAGCTAGGCCAATCTTAGATGGGTAGAAACTAATCCTGACTAGTCTTGCTGGGTATCAATGAGATTATCTGATTATCTACGTTCTCCAGCTGGTTGGTGGTTTGGAACATTTTTTATTTTTCCATAGAGTGGGAATAATCATCCCAGTTATAATTGACTAATATTTTTCAGAGGGGTAGGTATACCACCAACCAGCCAGCTAAGAATTTGTCATTTTTTGCAGGGTATCTTTACTCTTCCAGAAGCGGGGCAAATTGTGGAAGTTGATCGTACTATTACTATGTATTATACAAAATTGTAGTATATTGTAACATTATACATACATATACATACACATAGATCTGGGTGAATTATAGTGACCTCACTGTGACCTCACTGGAATCATAGTTCGAGCTCAGCGAACATGCCCAAGACAGAGGCCGAACGATTGCAGGAACTTCGCCAAAAGGCCATTGTTCTCAAACAAGAGAACAAAGTCTTAAAAGAGGCCTTGGTTGACATGAGTGAGATCGTGCATGCGCAGGCCAGGACGATCGAAAGGCAGCAGCTGCGCCTGGCGCAAGGTGCTGGCCCACGCGCGGAAGCCGAGGCATCGCGACGGTTCCAGTAGTATGACTTGATGACTACGGTGACTTTGTGATGACGCAATCCGTGACGCTTTGCGTGCCCTAGTTTGGCGCCCCCGGGGTTGAAGTTTGAATGACATGGATCATGGTATACTGTTCCCTGTGACTATCACTGCTATCTCATGTTACCTCAAAAAGAATATATTACATTTTTTGACTTCAATGTCCAGGATTCTGTTTGAACTGTTAGTGCAACCAAAAGTGCTGGAACAGCGCAAATGTCCAATTATCACTATTCTGTTAGAAGACGACGATGATCATACCAATGATATTGTTGTTGTTGATGATAATGATTGTGATGGTGATGGTGATGGTGATAATGATGATAATAATCCCGTCGAACTCTTCCGGAAGCGGGGCAAACGGTGGGAGTTGATCGTATTTTTACCATTGGTCATGAGATCAGGTAGCTTCGTGGTTGTCCCATCCAGATAGGTTGATGGTGATGAGTTTTGGGCGATGATCCCATCATTTCGAGATCTCCAAATCGGAGTTTTCCTGATTAGTGATTTGGAACATGTTTTATTTTTCGATATATCCCAGATGCTCCATGTATGGAATATTTACCTACAAAACTGGGCAATTTTTGGTGGAAATGTAGGTTAATATTTTATACATGGAGCAATTGGTGTGGAAGGACCCAATGGTGAAACAGTGATTGGAGTTTTGGTGCTTTTTGGCCCCATCTCAAACCATGGGTACTGCAATGGCACACTTACAGTGCGGTATGGCAGTCGCAGGGTGACAACACAGGCTGCGGCAAACTTCTTGAAGAGGGCCTTTGGGACTCAGGATGCATCAGGCAACCTCACTCCTCTTACGGCCATTGATCCGTCGGATCTCACCGGGCCTCAGGCACTTTTGGTACTGTAGATGAGGGGGGGAGGCTCGTTCGCCTCGGCGAGCTCCCTTCAGTGTCTCATTGCAGACACCATCGTGAAGGAGGTGTCACAAGATGACGTCGACAGTTTCAAGGCGACGCTAAAGAACACGACAGTGGTTGATTCGGCCGTGAGGCGGAACCTACTTCACCGACAGGAGGTGATCCGCAAGGCGTTCATCTGTGTGTGCGCAGCTGGGGATTGGGAATTTCATAATCCCAACTGACGAACTTATATTTTTCAGAGGGGTAGGTATACCACCAACCAGTTTCCGATTTGTGGCCCCAAAACTCATCCGGAGGATTTCGTCTTGAAACAAGCATGGTGACATATGGTGACGACTGGGGATCCCCCTGCAGGACATTATCATGGGCCGCTTGCAGGACAAAGAGGCCAACCAACCAGGAACCTGGCTGAATCCATGTCGAAAAAACTCATATCTTTAAGCCAAACTCATACCCATATGATCCATGGCGCTGGTATATTTACCGACATGACTGGGTGATTTTTAGGGCAAATGTTGGTAAATACGCCATACATGGATCATTTGCGATATGCATAATGTATAAGTGATATATTGTATAACACACTATTAGGATCTATCAGGTATATAGTATATAGGTTTTATATATATATATATATTAATGTTATATATCTATAACACTATTTGAGATATCATATAATTTTTAATATCCAACATAATGTTTGAGAAAATCCTGCATTTTAAACAGTAAAATGATAAAACAATGAGATGAATCGACAGCACAGATTTAACTCTAAAGGCTGGAATTGAACATGGACCAAGATGGTGGGCTATTGACCTACCTGGTCAAATGGTGATTACGAACAGACCCATCATGATGTGCTGGGGTACTTATTGACCCATCAATGGAATGAAATTGGATAGCAGTATTCTTCATGGCTCAATGGGGAACTCAAGAGTCCACACGCACATATCTACTGTCTATTTGTTATTCTAGCTATTTACCTATCTACCTATCGACCTATCTACCTATCTACACTGATCTAATCTGATTTCATCTATCTACCTACCTACCATTACCTACCTATTTATCTATTCATCTTCTATCTACCTATTTTTCTTTGTATCTACACTTCAAATTTTCCCTTGAAGTACCACAAAGCGATTGTTTCTGTGGCGCCATCACCACAAATACCAGGATGGTGACGGCACAAAATCCCAAATCTCATGCCAAGCTCAGGACACGGGAGTACCTAGAAACTCTCAGCCTTGAGCTTCGCGCAGTACTCAGAAAGAGCAGCGCAGGCTGCACAGACACTTCCACCTGGTCGCTCACCGAGCAAACCATTGCAGACTTGGTGGCTTCGGGTCGCGTTGTCTTGCAGCACCAGAGGCACAAGCAGCATGAAGAGAAGGCGGCACAGCTGGAGGAGATGTCTGCTCGCATGAGCCCGAAGCACACCCGCCCAGCAAGTCACTCGGGAATGACACCTGAACCTTGGTGGTTTGATTATTCATGGGTAACCGTGGCAACAGTAACAGTAACAACCTATTGACCTATTGTCATCGTTTGCTATGTTTTTTTGGGACCCGCTCTCATGAATCGGTAACTTTTTGTTGCACTCGCGATCACAGTTCAAATCAGAGGTGGAAATTTGAATCATTGATTGGAAAGAGACTATATATGATAGGTGGCCATAAAACCTGCAGTCACTCCGACGGCGATGTCGACTTGATATAAAATTCTATACGTAGCCTGGAAGAGTTACCTCCCAAAGCAGCAGTCGATTTTTCCCGAATGCGTAGCAAGGGTTCCCGTTTCACTCTGGGGGTCTGGGGGTTGAGGGTGTGTTCGCTCGACGTTGCGTTTGTGGTCGTAACCGTCCGCAACCGTCCGCAACCGTCCACAACCGTCCGCAACCGTTCGCAACCGTTCGTACGAACTCCGTATGGCCGTGCCTATATGGGAATTTCTGCAGAGGTGGTCATTTTTGGAGGTTTCCAATGTGTCGTTGCTTCGTTTCGCGTGGCAGGCGTGGCACTTCGTGACATTCAGACGTGTTCTGCAACGTGTCGAAAGTCGTTTTGCGTGGCAGGCGCAATACTTTTGCGACGTTTTGCGAAGATGTGTTGCAGTTTTCGTGGCAGGCGGACGTGTCCATCGTCATTTTTCGTGGCAGGCGCAGCACTTTAGACGTGTCCCGTTGTGTGTTTTTTGTAAATCGCATTGGCAAGGCTGCGTCAAGTGGCGACAAGGTGCAAATTCCGTGGCAGTCGTGGCATTTTGTGCGATGTGCTGAAAATTGACGGAAGCCTCGCACGAAACATTGATTTTGAGGTTGCAAATTTTCATGTTCTAAGGAAAACTCGTAGGAAAACGTCGATTTTGAAGCTACAAAGTGTGAAAATTGGAGGAAATCTCGCACGAAATGCTCGTTTTGGTGCTTCCACCTGTCTCGTCTCGCGTCATTGGTTTTATGGTGGTTTCGCCGTGTCTATGAAGGAAGCTGCAAAACATGTCTCTTCGGCATGTTTCAAAGTGTGAAAATTGGAGGACGTCTTGCACGAAATGCTCGTTGTGGTGCTCCCACGTGTCTCGTCTCGAGTCTCTGGTTTTCCTGTGGTTTCGCCGTGTCTATGGGGGAAGCCGCAAAACCTCTCCTTCTCGAATGTTTCCACGCAGGTTGTCATGTCGTTTTGCGTGGCAGGCGTGGCACTTTGTGACATTCCAACCTGTTTGATGATGTTCACAAAATTTCAAAATTAGAGGAAGTCTCGTAGGAAATGCTGGTTTTTCTGCATCCACGTGTCTTCTCTCGAGTCGCTGGTTTTCCTATGGCGTCGCCGTGTCTATGGGGGAAGCTGGAAAACATCTCCTATTCGAATGTGTCCAAGCAGGTTGTCATGTCGTTTTGCGTGGCAGGCGTGGCACTTTGTGACATTCCAACCTGTTTGATAACTTGTGGAAAATATCAAAATTGGAGGAAGTCTCGCAAGAAATGCTCGTTTTTTTGCACCCACGTGTCTCGTCTCGAGTCTCTGGTTTTCCTGTGGCGTCGCCGTGTCTCTGGAGGAAGCTCCGCACTCCACACTCTACACTTTACACTCCACATTCCACAATTTACACTTTAGACTCCACACTCTACACTTTACACTCCATGCTTTACACTTGCACTTTACACTCCTCACTCCTCACCTGAGTCTTTACACTCCACACTCCACACTGCACTCTACACTTTCCACTCCTCACTCCTCACTCTACACTTTACACTCCACACTCCACACTCTCTACACTTTACACTCCACACGCCACACTTTACACTACACACTCCTTACTTTACACTCCACACTTCACACTCCACACTTTCCACTCCACACTCCACACTGTACACTCCACACTCCACACTTTACACTCCTCACTCCACACTTTACAATCGTCACTTTACACTCTACACTCCACACTCTACACTTTATACTCTACACTTTACACTTTACACTCTACACTCCACACTCCACACTCTACACTTTACACTCTACACTCCACACTTTACATTTTACACTCCGCACTCCACTCTACACACCACACTCTACACTTTCCACTCCACATTTCGCACTCCACACTTTACACTCCTCACTCCACACTCCACACTTTACACTCCACACTCCACACTCTACACTCCACACCCCCCACTTTACACTCCACACTCCACACTCTACACTTTCCACTCTACACTCCGCACTCCACACTCCACACTTTACTGTACACTCCACACTCCACACTTTATACTTTACACTCCTCGCTCCACACTCCACACTTTACACTCCTCACTTTAGACTCCACACTCCACACTCCAAACTCTACACACCACACTCTACACTTTCCACTCCAGAGCCCACACTCTACACTTTACGCTCCACACTCCACACTTTACACTTCACACTTTACACTCCACACTCCACACTTTACACTCCTCACTCCACACTTTACACTCCACATACCACACTTTACACTCCTCACTCCACACTTTACACTCCTCACTCCACACTCCACACTTTACACTCCACACTTCACACTCCACACTTTCCACTCCACACTCCACACTTTACACTCCACACTCCACACTTTACACTCCTCACTCCACACTTTACACCTCACACTTTACACTCCACACTCTACACTTTACACTCCACACTTTACACCCCACACTCCACACTCTACACTCCACACTTTACATTTTACACTCCTCACTCCACACTTTACTCTTTACACTCCACGCTTTCCACTTTACACTCCTCACTCCACACTTCACACTCCACACTTTACACTCCACACTCTACACTTTACACTCCATACTCCACACTCTACACTTTACACTCCGCATTCTACACTTTACACACTCTACACTCCCCACTTTACACTCCACACTCCTTACTTCACACTCCACACTCCACACTCTACACTTTCCACTCCACACTGCAGACTGGTAACAAGGGAAACATGTACAAGACTGTTCAAATAAACTATTGCAGAAAACTGTTGCAGAAAGGTATTGTGCGTGACTGCATAACCATGTGTTTTGACATCTGTACCATTAACATACGTGTGAGCATTCGGGTTCGTGGGCTTCATCTTGTTTTTTTACTGGGGGTGTATATATTTGGTATTATGTATTGGACTGGATCAAAATCGATCAAATGTTGTTCTTAAAGTTATCTAGAATTTGCCCAAATTTGGACTTCGAAGCTTACTCCCAATAATCAAATCAAGAAATCTGGTTGGTGACGGTTTCAAAAATTTTGTATTTTCCATAATATATGGGACCGTCCTTCCCATTGATTTTCATATTTTTCAAGATGGCTAAAACCACCAACCAGAAATTGTAAATGGTCCATTTTAAAATCGATCAAAGTCCCCATTGAAATCTGTCATATGGCCAAAAATTGGATTTCGAAACCGTCTCCCAATAATCGAATCAAGACCTAAATAAAAAGACCGCAATTTTCTGATGGCGACAGGCCGACCTTAATAGACAAAGACGAACAAAATCACGGTTAATTTGATTTTGTTATCAGAGTGCTAAATTCATATTTATGGTTATGCTGGTCTCATTATTTTTCAATTGCCACCATTGAAAAAAGTACTTTGAAGGACCAACAAATGCAAAGATAGGGAATGGGATCCTAGTTTTAATTTACCATTTGGGGGGGGGCCGTTTAGTAGCAGGGGGAAGGGATTCAATGTCTCTGTAATGCTGTGGATGGAAGAAATCCTGCACCAGTTGATAGATGGTTTATCCCAGTAACCAGTATTTATAGGGTTACAACATGTTTCAACCATCCTTTTGGTGGTGCAGGATTTCGCAACCATCCACAGTACCTCCGTTAATCTCCAGATTTTGGACAAACCAACCTGGGCATTTTCTTTGCAGGTGCTCAGCCGGTCGGGACCCCAGGGGCGAAGAACCAAGGGTAACCAAGGCAATTCTGATCAAACTGAGAAAATCTCACCCGCAATTAACAAAAAACCTGCCGACAGGGGTAAAATGCGTTTCCACTAAAACATGATGATGTTCAGGATGTAGATTAATTTGGGGGAGGGTATATAAATCTTTAGCTGGTTGGTGGTTTCAAACAGTTTTTATTTTCCATAATATATGGGATAATCCTTCCCATTGACTAATATTTTTTCAGAGGGGTTGAAACTACCAACCAGAAATATTTAGCATTATTTACCAATGAATAGAAACTACAGATTTCAATCTTAGCTTTAGGCTTGAAAATGGACCAATCGTTCGCCCCAGTTGGTTGAGATTTTATGGGCAACCCCAATCGTTGGGTTTTACTCCCCACCAGTGGGTTCAACGCCTGGCGCTGGTTGATGATTGGTACCATTTCAATGGATACATGTTTGGAATATTTCATTGAATATCATTGGGATATATGCATATATATATATATATACACATAATTATATACATAATTACACATATATATATAATATAATTATAATATAATAATTTATATAATATGTATATATATATAATATAACTATAATATAATAATTTATATAATATGTATATATATATAATATAATATATAATATATAATATATAATATATAATATATATTATATAATATATAATATATAATATGTAAATATATAATATGTATATATATAATATATAATATATAATATATAATATATAATATATAATATATAATATATAATATATAATATATAATATATAATATATAATATATAATATATAATATATAATATATAATATACAATATATAATATATAATATATAATATATAATATATAATATAATATATAATATATAATATATAATATATAATATATAATATATAATATATATTATATTATGTATATATATATATATTATATATATAATATATAATATATATATACATAATATAATATATATATATATATCATATAATATCAACTCCTGTCTCTACTACAGATTTTTCAAGTGCCAGTGCTGTTTGAATCATAGTTTCTTTGTATACTTAGTTTTTGGGCCGAATTGGGTCAACTACTGTAGTGGGAATGGGGAAGGTCCGACTTGAATATCGACAATGGTTGAGTATCTGGATTCTGCTTGGAGATGTGTTTGAGGCTGTCTTGTTTGGACAGGGATCTATGATGATCTATGTCTGGGAGAATCTTAAATCAATCCCAGGCTTATGGTTTAACATTGCCATGACTTTCGGCAGCGACATGAGGTTCTTTCCAGTTGAACGATGGGGACGCCGTGCGTGCTGACCTCAGGATTCGGATCAGACGACGGATCAGCCCCATTGGCCCATTGTTATCTCCTTGAAGCCTAAGGATATGTTCTTTGAATTTCTTTGATGCATTATTTTCCACTGATATCCGAGATATGCGGCCTTTGTTTTGGGATCCTAGAATCTCTGTCTTGGTTTTGTTGGCCAGGCATTTGGTTGTTTTTTTCTCCCAAGGCAATATGAGATTTAAGGCAGATCTTTGGTGATCCTTAGTTCATATCTCAATGTACTGTATCTTGTTTTAGGTCTGTTTAATAAAGTTTTATTTTTATGGTCTAGAAACTACACTGTTCCTTTTTTTTCTAGCCGCATTTGTGCTGATTGCATTACATAGCAGCCCATTGATCGGTGAACATATTCAAATTTGTAGCCCCTATGTTTGATGGCTACATCTTAATTTTCATCAAGTTTGGACACAATTTTTGATCCCGGGTTCCATATCCAAATGTGCCATGCTCAAAACATGCTTTGTTTTCCCCAAAAAAGAAGGATGTTTGTTCCCAAATTAATGGATATTAATGGATTAAGATACATACTTCTGGTAAGGAATCCCTACTTGGGTGTGCAGCTGGGCTGGCCACAATAAGCACAACTTCGCAGACCTATGGACCTATAACCCCCATAAGTCGGGATACAAATCCTACAACATCCTAGTTTTTTTCTATGGTTGCATCATGTTCTGGTTGGTTTGGAACATTTTTAATTTTCCAGAATATATGGGATCATCCTTCCCATTGACGTTCATATGTTTCAAGATGGTCAAAACCACCAACCAGTGTTGCATTACTTTTCCCGAGTAGATCATTTGTTGATGTGGGTTTGTCTGAAAATAGTGTACCCCTACACCCAATGGTTAATGATCATTATCCCTACTAAATGGCTATAATTGGGGGTATACCCCATTTTCAGACACACCCATGTGGACGTCCAATCTCCAAGGCCTTGGTTGTTGACCCACTGCATCATCGCAGCGCTGGGGGCCAGCGTCATGTACCTGCCACCCGCATCTCGCAGCGCAGTGTTTGGCGGGGTCTTCCGGGTGATTTCGGTTGGACAGATTCCGGGTACCCTCAGAAATGGAAAGCCATCAGAAATGGACACCCTATGGTAACCCTATGGTTTAATGGTGATTTAATGGCTTAACAATGGCTTAACATTGGAAAATGGGATGATAATGGGATATACCCTATGGTAAACATACAAACTATGGAAAACCACAATTTTTTTAATGGGTAAATCCACTATTTTGACCGGGCCATTTTCAATAGCTATGTTAAATTACCAGAGGGTAATGTCAACCCTGGATTAATAAACCCTGCTGTTGAATTGGGAGGGTACCATAAAAAAAGTATCAGATAATGACTATTGGAGGAGTACCCCCCAATTAATAAACCATGGTCCATGGTTTATTAATCCGGGGTTGACATGTTGACATTATTCCACTGAAATTTCTGGGTGAACTAAGCTACCTACGATGGGATGAACCACCAAGTAATCCTTATGATATTTCCTTGTTCTATAAATGGAGAGTCATCAGCCAACCAGCCAAAAGATGTTCAAAAGATGGCCCAGTCAGACCATGAATTCTTCGGGAATGGCATCCATTGGGACTCCGTACGTCTAAATATGGATACGGGTGACCGAGAAAATGGCGGAGAAACCAATGGAGGGCATGGCCGGCCTTCGACTTTTAGAGCCATTCTCCTGTTCCGTCCAAGTTGAAATGATTTATCAATATTTATCAATGGTCATTTCAGGAACCTAAATTGGAGGTACCTACCATATATAAGGCCTATGTAAGGCCTATGTAAGGCCTATGTAAGGGAATATCCCCACAAAATATGGCCTTACATGGTACAGTACCTCCATTTTAGGATCCTGGAATTACCATTGAATTTATGAAGATTTCTGTGAGAATGAAATTACATTAGGGACCCCTTCAAACACCTTCCTGCCCAGAATTGGAAGTTAATTGTATGGTCGAAACCCCCAATTTCTTATTCGAAAAAACTTGAAAAAACATTGTTTCAACGGTAGATTTTCCCAAACACATCAATCCATTAAATGTCAATGTCATATTTGTATCCCCGTTGGAATTTCTCTTATAATCAATGGGAATTTCAGGATCCTAAAATGGAGGTACCTACCATATATAAGGCCTATATAAGGGCTATGTAAGGGGATATCCCCCCAAAATATGGCCTTATATGGTACAGTACCTCCATTTTAGGATCCTGGAATTCCCATTGATATAAAATGATAGAGCTTGGGTCCCCTATAAAACCTTAAAAACCATATATGTTTTTGTTTAAACAAATGGTCTTGCAACCTAGCATTTTATAAGGTGGCCATTTTGATTACTTGTTGGAGTCTTGGGCACCCGTTTTATAAACCAATTTTTCTCTTATATGTGTCTATGGATTGGTTTAGGGGAAAATTTACAGGAAAACCCCATATTTAATGGTAAAAACGATGGTTTCCTGTAAATTTTCCCTTAAACCAATCCATTGAGTCTTATAAAACTACAGCTGTAGAGACATCATGTACCTCCAGCACATTTTACAGCAAAAAGCTGTCCCAACCGGAGGTAAGTGATTTTTTGAGCGACGAATGGCTGGGCACCGACACAAAAAGGAAGTGAGGACCTGCTGTTCAACCACCCAGACAAAGCTGCTGCTGGCGCGCAGGGCTGACCGGAGAGAAGGCGTTTGAATTGAGGTTGGGCCTGAGTCAGAACCACATCCAGGTTGTTGAGCAGGATACACAGCCTCGGATCCTGATACTGGTGCTCAAGCTGCTTCTCTCGAGATGGGAAACTGTGGAAGATGCTCTGTTGCCAGTCTTCAGAAAACACAGCATTTTTACACAACTAAGCGCACAACTTGAATTTCAGTTGATTTGTTTTGAAACCAGATCTGTCCCATTTTTCTTCTTAAAGTCTCTCCATCAAAAAAACAAAATCGAACTTTTTGGGGCTCATCTGGAGGGGGACGCAGTAGGTTCTACAAAATGCTTGTGCAGGCGTGTGTTACTACAAAATGCACTGCGCATGACACAAGTCATCCAGCAAAATGTTACTACAAAATGATTGTGAGTCAAGAGCCAAAAATGGTCTAAGGGTCCGCATGCCATAAGTTGCTGTGACCCAGCATTACCGGCAAAAGCAGGCCAAAGGGTTTTTTGTACGACCCAACGCATCCCAACATAAATCACTACAAAATGTAGTTCCGATTTTTCAGAGCTAAGTTCAAACAGTGAACAGCCGCTACAAGAAGCAGCGCATGATCGCTGATTACAACATCCTAGGCACGACTTCATTTTGGGAAGTCAATTGTATCTAATCTCCAAGATGGTACCAAACACGTGTTCACCCTTTTAGTAGTGGACATGTTACCAATAGTTGAGCGTCGGACGGGGTTGGCAAATCATGAGGACCATTCTGACCCTACAACATGCGTGCCCTGGGTAAAATATGGGGATGTCAAAAGACACACAAGGAGTTGGTGCATGTTGGTGCCATCTTTTGTATAAATCCACTGGCTCCTAGGTTCCAGAGGCACCCTTTTTATAAGCACGTGTTTTTTAAGTTTTCGGTTGGGGCCTATCTTTTTGTAAGAAACCAAGTTGGGCACCACCAAATTATACCTATAAAACTGGGCTCCAAGACCTCCGAAATTCCATCCCGGATATATTTGTTGGTTAACTCGGATATGTTGGCAGCTTTACTTGGAGTATCATCCACCTAGTAAGGGGCTTATAACCGTATGCATAACATTGCATAACCCATATGATCCATGTATGATATATTTACCTACAAAACTGGGTGGTTTTTAGGGCAAATGTTGGTAAATATACCATAAATGGAGCATTTGGGTTATAACCCAGTTTTATATTGGATTAAGCCCACTGAATGGAGACCTAGGCTTATTAACCACTGATCCTCAGTGATCCACGGGATGCCACTGACCGAGGCCGGAAATGGCGCCTACGCACCTTGGTATTCCATGGTCTGCGGGTGCTTAATCATAGGATGTGACAGGGATTGGGGGAATAATGGGATATGATGGGATATCTAAACAACAATGGGATATAATATGGCGGCTTTGTCCACAGTTTTACGTCACTTTTGACACTTTTCACTGGAAACATGATGATCAGCCATTAAATTGTCAAGGGCATGTCAGTTTTAGACAAACCTTAGATCCAAGTATTGGTGGTACAGCCAGTGCTACGCAACAGCTGCCTCCGGATCTATAGTTTCAACATGGCACGGAGCATGTCTTCCTCATGGAGGTGAGATGGGATGACCATTGGTTGAGGCGCTGTGAGGGGAACTGTTTACCACGTACGAAAAGTTGAGTCTTTACTTGAATGTTGAGCCTCACGTCTATCAGACGTGTTTCTGCGTTTTCAAATTTCTACACGCGCGTCTTGAAGCGCAATGTCAATGCATGAGAAGGGATATTAGTATGATGGGACCAGTGGGTGCATAGACGGAGCAGCGATTATCTGAAAGAGTACTTTCTGCTGGCGGGATTGTTAGACAACTGCCGCATCGTGGAGAATATTGATCTTTTGATGTCTGCGATGTGTCAGTATTTTGATTGGTATGCCGAAAAACACAACCAGAAAAGAAGTGAATTTCTGGGGTTCAGCGGCAAGATGGATCATTCCCAAACATGGTCTACTAGTGATGATCAATATATATATATATATACATAACATAATCCCATCCACCCCAGAAACCATGGTTTAGTGGGGATTTTATACATATGAATGCACGATACTTAAAGCATGGTGATGTGACCCATAGCGAATTGGGAAATTACCAGGGGGCATATCTGTTACCAGCAAATGATCAGAATGGTCATCCGCATCCACCAACATTAACCATTAGTTTGTCATCATGTTCTCATCATGCTATCATCATTATATACATCCCACTACCAAAGGCTATTTGGTTATATTCCTCTGTTGTCCCCTTCCATTTTTTTTCTGGCGAACTATCCGTATTTTTTTGTCCTAAACCCCTATCATTATCCAATTCTCCAATTTCCCAGAAATCAAGTTTCTTGGTGAAGCCAGCCGTGTAAATCCCCACGCTTTTTCACGGCTCCAAAATACCCAGGCCTGGTATTTGGTGGTTTGGATTTTGACTACCTGGGGCGTGGCGGGTAGCTCGGAGATGCTGGGGGGCGTGCTGGTGATTATTTTTCGGTACGTGACTTGGAAAAGATGGGTTTAATATGGTTTAATGAGACTTTGCCAAGAACAAATGATGATTTTAATACTGGTTTAAAGTGATTTACACCAAGAACAATGGTGTGTGCTTAATGATTTTAATAAGAAAAATATGATTTTCATGGGATTTAAGCAACAAATATGGTGTTTTAGAATCTCATCAATAGAAAATTAGTACTTTTTCATGGAACTCCAGCTGGGAAAAGCCAAGGGAAAATCGTAGCAAAAAATTGGTCGAGGATATATATATAATTATATATATATATATATAATTATATATATATATATATTGATTGATTGTGAACATAAGTTTTTGATTGTTTTCTTGGCTCAAATGGAGCAGAACTCCATACTTGTACTGGAGGCTATCGAATATTGGCAATTTTGCCATGTCCATCAAGACCTAGAGATTTGGCATTCACCCATGCAAGCGGCTAATGAAATGGCGAAGAATTGTGGTTCCAAACATCAATATAACCATGGAACTGTTATAGAAACAGGTTATTCCTGAGTTTATATTATACCTGGTTTTCATGGCCGATGTAGAATATACTCATTGTTGTCATATGTAGAGGTTTCCTAAAATGGGGGTACCACAAATCATCGATGTTCATCGGATTTTCCATTATAAACCATCCATTTTGTGGTACCTCCATTTTAGAAACCTCCATGTGATGGTTCAAAGTATGGTTTGTCTCTGATGGCATCATATTACTGTACCCATTCATAGTTTCCAGGATCATCTACACAAACCCACTTCTCAAGTGATAGCCATAGTCTCAACCCATGTTTGTTTGGTTGAGCCCCACTTTGAAAACTAATTTCCCCGGGGTAAACTAAAATAGATGTGGAACATGGCGCATTTATAGATGATTTACCTATACAAAATGATGATTTTCCACATGTTTTTGTATGTTTACCAGAGGATAACTGGGTTATCACCCACTGGACCTCTTGAAAAGTGATGCTGTCTACTTAGCTAAGTTGTTCAGCACTGGATTAATGATTGGAGTTAATGGTACAGTAGATGTTTCTATATAGTTATATATAATGAGGGTAGACCAACCAGGATCTACGTACATCATGAGAGTTTTTTTGATTCCAATACCTGTTGTCCATAGAATTCGGGACCGTTTTGGCAGGGTGAACGCCCCAAAAAAGTATAGGCACAACTATTGAGTTTCCTTGTCTACATTACCTTCTGAAAAACATCGACATTAATTGACACTCCGTACAATGATCCTCCCCAATCTATTATAGCCTATCTCCTCCCCATTCCTGGTTACAGTATCTATTCCTTGCGATTCACGATATTCCAAGACCAAGGTTGACGCCGTTACCTTTTCACAAGCTGGGCCGCCAATCATAAGTTGTTTTATCAAAAAACATTAACATTCATATAAACATAAAACTATAGATGGTATAATAGAGTTCGCCAAGTTTTCGTTATATCCATCATCAACCATCGATTTCCAATATATCAATGTTATTAATAACAAACCATCATGATACACTGGATACATCATGTTATATCAACATCAACCAATGTTTCTGTTGGGCATTCCAAAAACGTAGATAACTGGTTGGTGGTTTGGAACATGAAATGTATTCTCCATATATTGGGAATTTCATAATCCCAACTGACTAATAATAATTATCCCAACTGACTTTCATATTTTTCAGAGGGGTAGGTATACCACCAACCAGATAATATTCCTTGTATCCATTGAGATTTAAGTTTCTAATAGAAGAATTGGACTTCTCAGTGCCGGGTTAGTTAGATCAACTATCAGATGGCTATATCATGCTATATCATTCTTCTATAATGTTCATTCATGTTCTATGGTTTGGAACATTTTTTATTTTTCCATATTCTTCTATATATATTGGGAATTTCATCATCCCAACTGACGAACTCATATTTTTCAGAGGGGTATATAGGTATACCACCAACCAGTAATCCATTATACATGAACCCCCATGAAATCCCATGAAATTCCATTAAAACCCATTAAAAATCGATAATTGATAATGTACCAACCAGATATGGTGGTTATAGGGATTAAAAAAACAAGTGGATGGGTCGTTGGATCATCATTTCATAGGTTCCTTGATCGCCTTCGAAGCCGCGAGGCGCCGTCATTTTTCCAATCCGATATGTCATGGATATAACAGGGAAGATCATAGGGAAATACATGTGGATATAATGGGGACAACTAACAATATAGGGATATAATCATTGAAAATGGTGATTTTCCATATTAGTTTACCAGAGGGTAATAGGGAATAGAAACCATATACCCTCTGGTAAACCAACAAAAATCTATAGAAAATGGTGATTTATAGTGGATTTTCCCATTGAAACCATAATATACTGGTTGGTGGTTTCAAACATGAATTATATTTTCCATAATATATGGGATGTCATCCTTCCATTGACGAACTCATATTTTTCAGGGGGGTAGGTATACCACCAACCAGATAGGGAATATAAACAATATACAGTCTCCTCTTGATTTTTTTCGGTGATATGAGGGTTTCCATATTCATGGTAGTACCCCTTGATCGCTGGATGGTTTATACTGGAAAATCCCACTAAAATGGATGATTTGCGGGTACCCCCATTTTAGGAAACCTCCATAATTATAGGTGATATAGAAACAAAATATAGAAACAAATACAGTGGAAACTATATAATATATATATATAGTATGAATCCTGAGATCTGTCAGTAATCTGGTGGTGTAGAAGAAAGTGTAGAAACTAGTATGGGAATATAAATAGGGAATAGATGGCTAGAAACAAAGTCAAACAATTGTGAACTTGGGGTCATGGTTGGGAAAAAATGGTGAACCGGATAGCTAAAATTGGGGATATAACGGCCATTTCTTTATACACAGTTGATTGTGCAGTGTGTGTCTCAAAATTGTGCATACATACCGAAATGGACATCATTCTTTTCAGGGAAAGTGATGATTTACAAATAGACTTTTCCGGGAACCCCAGAGCCCCAGACTGCTTGCCACATATGAATATTAGTGTAACATTGGCATGAGAACAACCAAAGGGAATATGTCCTTAAATTTCTCATAGAACATCCCGGAACAATATGTTGTTTAGCCAAGAAAACCTTGGTGATTACCATAAATCGGCAACCGTGTTGTTTTTTTTAAATACTAGATACACCTCTGAAAGCCAACCTAGGTCCCCAAAAATGACCATGTCCAAGAGGAATATCTCCAGATACTAGGGTTCCATGTGATTTTTCAGGCTGTTCCCCTAAGGATCACTGGGAAACTGGGCTGTTTATGGCTCACCTGGGCTATTGGTCATCTTGAAGCTATGTGCCTCGTGGTTCTGAAATTGTGAAAGTGTCATTGATTCTTTGATGCTGCCGTTTTATTTTGGTGAGCCTGCATTTTTTCCCGCTCAAGTCCGATCTCTGTGACTTTGTTCAAGATGATTTCTGAATAAGTTGTGTTGTTCCAAAAACAGTTTTGCATGCTGAAACAAACTAACTTCGGCAAACCTAAGCAAAGCAATTCCCGTGTCGTTTTTCCATATGTCTTAAAGTGTTTTCCCGTTTTTTGGTCGGCAAACCCTTCATCCGTGCTAGGCAGAATGTGTATCCCTACAAGGAGGAAAGGATTAAAGTGGAAGGTCTCTTGACGAATGGATGCTGGATCTATGGAACCTGGGAATCTATGATAAATTTTCAGGGAATACTTCAAATCTTTAGGGGATCTATAGAATATCTATTTTTTTAGGAATATCTGACATAATTAATGAATCGAAGCTCTAAAGATTTAGATTTTTGATTTAGTCTTGAACATGGACAATGATTAGGGATGAGACGAAAGATATATTTCTATTGGATGGTGGAGGGAGTCAATGGTTTTGAATTGGATCTAAACATGGAGAATTTACCACCAATGCATGGCCAATCTAGCGAAAATTTAGTTTTTTCATTGGTTAGTACTGGTATTTGGAAGATCCACTTGATAATATTACCACACATTGTTGAAACATGGAGATGGAACCAAAAATACCAAGAATGTGTTGTCGTATCTTTTGGAATTTGGGATTTTTGTCGGATTTTGAATGAATTAGATAATGGATAAAAATTGTATGTTTCCCGACGTCGACGAGTACGACCTGGCTGAGATGAGTGGTCAGCAAATCCAACAAAGGCGGAAAGCACTACAACAATCCTTGAGTTGCAACAAGTCGGAATGATCCACCAACCCCCCAGCAACTGGCTGAGGCTGCTAGAGTCACCTGGATATCGCAAAGAGGATGATGTTTCTTTTGTTTTTTTGGCCGAGTACTTGGTGCCACCCAAGATGGGAAACTCAATCTGCCAAAAACTGAGCCTCATAGAAACCGAGAAGCCTTTGGTGGCTGGCGGCATTGCTGTTCACTGGTGTTGACACCATGAATCGACCGTGAATCGGCTTTGCCAGGCAGAATTCCTCAACTGGTTTTGTTGATGTTCATCCCAAGGCGTCCTGGTTTTTCATGAATTTTCTGGAAAGGATGGTGTTGAGACCCCATGGGGGATGCTACCCGCAAAAATCATGTTGTTACCTTTCTGTAGAAAAAAACATCAACTGGTCAACATGTTTATCAATAGATTTCATTACATTTCAGGATATCCATGGATTGATGTAAGGGACTACAGGAAAGCAAGGAAAACCACCACAAAGCAAAAAAAGGGATGTCCTTCAGATCTCCCGACCATTTCTGGGATAGAGGTCTTGTTCCGAAATCCTTGCAAAAGTTACAACACATTTCATACGATCAATTCCGGGTATGTGTAGAAGTGACCCTCAACCAATCTTACACAGAGGTTGATATGCTGGGTATCGTGATTCCCAAGTCCTTCACTGTCTGATGGTCAAAACACATGTTGCTTTCCCTTAACGGTAAGGTCATCAGTCCATAGGGGTTCAGTCATACCGTCATACGAGTCATACATCAGGATTTCCATGAAATCAACGAGAATTCCAGGATCCTAAAATGGAGGTACTGTACCATATAAGGCAATATTTTGTGGGCATATTCCCTTACATAGGCCTTACATAGGCCTTATATATGGCAGGTACCTCCAATCTAGGATCCTGAAATGGCCATTGATGAAATGGGATGGATAATCTTGTATCCTCCGTAGATCTTTAGAAGCTGGTTCTTTTATACTCCGTCTTTGGTGATGGTTGAACCCCAATTGTATTACCCTGTCAATGTTGTTGATGTTGCTGCTGCGTGTCCCAACCTTTTGATGTTATCATTTCTTCTGTTCTGCCCCATATGGGTGTATCTGAAAATGATGCCCGTGCGCCAAACATGTTTATTCCATAGGGGAAATGAGGTTTCAAAGCATTGGAATTAGGTTTACTCTCTGTATATTTTCAGATAAAAAACCTATGTACCCCTCCCATCCTCCTAGTATCAACCCCCCAAAATGATTCCAAATATATCCAAATATGTCCATTCGCCAAAAATAGTTGACAGAAGTTTTGTACCAATCGTTGATAATTAGTGTGGATCTAGTGTTTTTTCCTTTGTTATGAGGGGGCACACAACTAAATTCATCAATTCTGCAAGGCAGCGCTAGCAAACCCGCTAGGTTGCGCCAGTTTCTTTTCACATCCATGTTCAAAGCTATATTTTTTATGTCTTGCTGACAGCTTGTTTTTTCAACATGAAGAACAGTTATATAAGATGTAGCTGATGTAACACTTAGCGCCTTAAACCTAAGGATGTCTTAGTGAATTTCTGTGCTACCAAACCAGTGTTCAATATTTTTAAGGTTGTCGTTCAATTTTGCGAACTTGTACATCAATTTACCCGCTAGATCCCCACTAGCAATGCGCTAGCTAAAGTTGCAAAAAGCGGCTTTGGCTGACCCGTGACCCAGTCGCCACCAGAGAACTACTAGTTTGTCCTTTCCGTTTGACAAAAGCAACAGTGACAGCAAACACAAAGACAAGCCCTGCAGCAGGTGCAAAATGCATCCAGTTCCGCGACTAATAATTAACTAGCAGCAGCATTTCCTGCAGGTTTTAGCTACGGTTTCTAACATGAAAGATAAAATGCAGGGTTTCAGACTATCTAGATAAGTCACAGTTTTAAAGACCAAACAAGAAGCGGCACGCATGGAATTGCGATTTATGAACCAAAACCAGGAAAAGACATTTTGACAAACCGTCACATGTGAAAGTCTCTGAACTAAACCATGGTTTCTTGCGGGTGCTCAAAAAATGAACGGGGGAAGGGATTCCACACGATTCCATATATCCAACAAAATCCTACGAGATTTCTGTATGGCGTCTCTCGGAGCAAGGTCTCTGCAAGTATTCCTGCATGGCTGGAGGGGGTGCTGGCGGCTTGGTCTTCATCGTGTGCCTTGGACGCGGCTGGGTCAACTGGATTACTATCCCCTTGACCCAATAGCTGGAGAATTTTATACAAATAGTTTCCGAAGGCCTGGTTGATGGATCTATGAAACTGCGAATATCATGGAATATCTAACGAATCCTCAGGGTATTCTTCCAATGAATCGAAAGTCAGAATTGAAATCCCATGGTTTGCAGCAGGATCCTGAGTTCGAGAAGCGATTTCAGACCGAAAGTTGAGACTTCATGATGCGAATCATAGCGAGGTACTGATAACTTAATAGAATATTTAATACATAATTAATTAGATATTCCAAAAAAAAAGTTAACCGGAAATAGTGAAGCTTAAAGAAAACGCATGTGCGAATCAACGGTGAGAAATTCACTGGGGGGAATCGGAATCTTAATTGGTTCATCGCTGATGCCTTTCATCAACAGGCTGGCGAAGTCATGCGAAGTAATGTGGTAAATCCAACAAACCATTCCCAATATAACTCAATATGACCATAAATTGATTGTATAAACCCTCAGCCATGTTTGGCTTACTATTGGGTTTACCATACTGAAGATGTCAATAAGATTAACCATCTCATGTTGGTTTTGTACTACCAAGCCGGAAAAACATGTTACAACTTGCAACTAGTATGAGAGAGATTACTGCTGGGGAAAGAAAAAACACATCAGACACATGTGCTTCTTGAATTGGTATATTCTAGTTTCTAAGCGGGTGATCATATTTTGGACATTGATGCTCTATGATCCCCCAAGTATGCCATTAGTGAGCCTTCAAGGTTACCATGGTTCTTACTTCCGCTTGGTGCTCCACAATTGTTGATGTTGGTTCACATGGAGATGAATTTGGTTGATTCGATTTGAAAATGGCTAGATTCGGTGCAAAGGAAGTCATGGTTCAGGCTGACAGCCTCCGTTGGCCAGTGGAAGACACGGTGTTTTGGCACTTTTTTTGCTCAAGTGCTGCAAAAAACTGTAAGTAATTATCAGGGCTGGGACAGATTTTTCACGTGGCTCTCTCTATCGCGAGCCTTGGAACTTTTCTTGTCCTTTCCGTCTCTTTGTAGCATGCCAAGACCATATCGTCAATGAGGCTGACACCCAACACTCAGTGACCTTTCCAAGTCACCATCGGAATGCCCAATTTGTTCCGGTGTCAGAATGGTAACCGATGGATCTACGCGGTGTTTTGGATGTACAATGACATAGAGTCATAGACCGTACACCAATCTACAAATTGTGGTTGGAAAACTTCAGTGACAAGGCCGCCTCGTCTTCTTGGCGTTCCCAACTCGCAGCACCAGCCTGGAATGAGCGGGAACCCCTTCTTGGGGGTGCAGTCGAAGAATTTGACGCCGCTGAAGGCTCCTGTCATGCTTGCCAGGACAAGCATGAGGACATGCTCACCTGATTTGGGTCTTAATTTCATGTATCATTACCATTATCATTATCATTGTCATTGTCATTGTCATCATCATCGTCATTATCATCATCATTATTATGATCATAATCATCCTCATTATTACTATTACTATTACTATTACTATTATTATTGTTATCAATTTTTTTTCACCATGACGAATGACGACCGTAAGTTGTCAATGGTTATTGGTCGGGCAACCACAGGTATGTCCAACTATGGCTTTGCTAGTTTCCTGCAGTACTGATAACTCTCCAATATGTGAGTTTTCCTCTATTGATAATTATCCCTTCTATACTTCCCAATGTACTAGATCTAATAGATTTACCCTCCAGTAAATTGATCACTTTCCTCAGAGTTTCCCACAGATTTTCCGAAAGCAGGTTGAGCAAGGATGCGTCGCTTGCAGTTCGCTTGGCCTTTGTGCTTTAGCTGGAAATCATCGGACGACATGGACAGCCTGGCGTTTGGGAAAATGTTGGGAACATATGGTTTAACAATGGTTCATGGTGGTCAATATTGTGGTTACTTGGTGGTGAACTATCCACGAATCGCAAGTAGGTTGCTTCACCCTAGTTATTTCAGTGGATGAATACCCTTCTTCTCCCACTGAAATAACCCGGGATGTAGGCTACTTAGGATTCGTGGGATGCGCCACCAAATAGAAATTTCCTCGGAAATGATAGAAATGTCCTATTAATGAGTATGTCTAACGATTCACATGAATATCCATTTGGTACCATTGGTTTTTTGACTTTCCGGAAATCGACTTCAAGAAGGTTATCTATAGAACTGGGAATATCATGGAATATCTGTCATTAAAGCAGATCCAAATTTGGGATTCTGAGAAGGCAACCGTTGGTTTGGGTAAATTTTATTTACCCTCTGGTAAACTAACATATAGCTATTATTGAAAATAACCATTTATAGTTGATTTTCCCATTAAAAATGGTGATGTTCCATAGTTTTTTGTATGTTTACCAGAGGGTAGCGACCCTATTTGACCTCACCATTGATGATGGGAATTGGATTCTTCATCATCCCGAAATCCCACATGCGAACCTAGGTGCTGGTGAATTTACCTACAACATCTAGGTTTTCGGGTACATGTTTAGGTAAATATACCAGCACCATGGTTCGCAGTTGGGAATGGCCTTTTTCATGGTTTTGGACACATATCATATTTTTTCCCAGAGTGCTAGAATTAGAATTACCATTGGAGTATCCAAGCCAATGTTGATCGTTAAAGATGATCATCACCGTAACACTTGGACTACTGAAACTATATTTTTATCACACCAAAGACCCTAAAGATAAATCATGATAGGTGCACTCTTACATAATGGCCCCTATAGATAGTACACCTACTGCACCATCTTTGGTGTGGGTTCTACCACAACACCAATGGTGGAAATTTTCCACTGTGGCCGCGGCCTGACAGGACTCAACGTTTTAGAGGTGAAAGCTGTTTGATTTTCAATGGGCTTCGTAGTCAACTTGGAAGGGTTTTAAGATGTCAAGGGTTTTTCAATGTGGGGTCGCCAATTGAAGTGTTGACTCTTCTATTCCAGGGCCTAAGGGAAAAAGAACTCTGGCCCAAAAAACCTAGCCCTATGGATTCCAAGGATGAGGGTTTGAGGAAAACGATGACTTTTCCGGAATATAGGTAAGACAAGACTACCACCATCAACTCCAGAAACTTTGGCGTAGCCATGCACTTTGATTTTGAGCCTTTTTGGGACTAGCTAGGCAAGCTCAATTCATCCCACTAAGAGTCGTCCACTATCAACAATCCAGAAAGTAAATCTAGTCCTAAAATGTGAGACCTCCCACTTGTAAATGTAGCTCATGTTCACCCATCGTTTTTTAGTATCTACCATAAACATCCATAAACCTAATGGTTAGATAATCAAAAATGCTTAGATCATCATAAATGCTTAGATAATCATAAATGCTTAGATAAACTAAAACCATGATAATCCTAATCTAATGGCTAGTATATCAGTATATCTACCATAAATATCACGTGGGCTATCACTCCCCATGCGGTTTGAACAAAACCCCAGGTGCTGTATATCATTCCATTGGGCTTAACCAGCTTGGAGGCCGGGCCCAGGAGACACGCGAAACACGCTGCATCCCATGAGAGGGCAAAGCAGTCCCATAGGATCCATGTTTTAGGGATTTATGGTATATAAAAACCTACAAAACTGGGTTATGTTTAGGGTAAATGTTGGTAAATATACCATGGAGCATTTGGGCTATAGTTATAAAGCAACAGAAATCTATCTTGGGGTTAAACTGCAGTTCAGTTCCAGTTATCATTGGATATATTGCCATAGTTTTAGGGAGGGCATATTCCAACTGATGGGGGTAATTACCATGACTATATCATATTATATCCATTGGATAACCCCAGCTGCAGCCCGAAGAATTTCTTTGACCTTGTAGCCATGCCATCATCCTGACCATGATTTCAGGTGGAATTGCTGCCAGTTTTCCAAATAGTGTGACTATGTGTACATCACTATAGATACTAGATGACAATCAAACAATTTACTGGTTGGTGGTTTGGAACATTTTTGTTTTTTCCATGTATTGGGAATAGTAACCCCAACTGACTTTCATATTTTTCAGAGGGGTAGGTCAACCACCAACCAGATATATATTTCAAATATCCAGCAACCTTCCCAAAAGATGGAACATGTAAATCATTAGATATTAGATATCAGATATTAGATACTAGATGACACCCTTATTAGATATCAACGAGACAACGAATCAGTAAAGGCTGGATGGAAAACCTGATCGTGGTGGGGAAACCTCCATGTTTCTCCCCACTATCCGCAGGAAGTTGGGACAGATGTGTTCCCCGCAGATGTGGTTTGGACAGATGTGTTGAGATGTTTATGGTTTACTACATTGCATGAACATGTTGTTATTTGTGGTGTATGTATGTATACTTTACTTATACTTATGTACTGTACATATATTTTCATACCTGTAGATTACTGGAATTCTATGACATCCTGGCGACTGCGTAATATTGATTTGTTGCGCTCAGCGATGCGCGTAGGAGAACCCTAGAACAATTTGGCGCAAAGAAGGATGGTGACAATAATGAACAGCCATTGAAAGTGCTTGATTTTATCTGCATGTTATCACTGCTGTGTCCCCATGATACTGCATTATTATCCCATGATTGCTGGTTTATACCCTCATAGATAGCTTGTGATTCCCTGGTGTTTGGACAGAATAATACCCCTATGGTCTGAACATTATTCAGCTAAATGTAATCATCTTATGTTGAATTTCCCCATTGATAGACCGTCAAAAGTTAAATTGCTATTTGATTTGAAGTTTCTTGGACAAAACACAAATAGTTGGATATATATATATATATATCTGACTACATCCCCATTATGGTTGGTTTTATCTCCGCGTTTGCTATTCTATGTTGGTAATATCCACAGATTTTTGCCGTAAATCTCCGGGTCGACATTGGACGGATAGTTTACTGTAGTACAACTCAATCTTTCGCTATGAATGTGAGTTTATACATACTAGCTTAACCGGCTAAAAGATAGTGAAGACCCAAAGAAAACGGTTTTATCACATGTTATCACCATTTCGAAACTAGTTACTGGCCATTATATATAATTCTACATATCAGACTGGCCAGTATATCCCATCGTATCCCACTATCTCCTATTATATCCCTATACTTCCGAAGCAGGCTGTTTTCAATCATCTTTTATACACCCATGATTTTCTTTGTCAAACCATCCCAAATGCTCCATGTATGGCATATTTACCAACATTTACCCTAAACATCACCCAGTTTTGTAGCTAAATATACCATAATACATGGATCATATGGGACTGCTTTATGGTAGATGTATGGATCGTTTAATTATAAATTGTAGCTGGTTGGTGGTTTGGAACATTCTTCATTTTTCCATATATATATATATATATTATATATATATATTGGGAGTGATCATCCCAACTGACGAACTCCATCATTTTTCAGAGGGGTAGGTCAACCATCAACCAGATGATCATCCCATTAAAAACCACTATTAACCACTATTAACCACTATTAACCCACTATTAACCGCTAACCATTATTAACCCCCTTCCCATAGGATGTGATCATCGGTTAATCGTTGGCGCATCGCAGGCTGTGCCGCTCTTCAGGGAAGTCCACTACAACAAGGAGGTCCACAGTGCTGAGGTGCGACAATGGAAACTCACCGTGCGACACAGAACTGCGGTGCTATTTTCGCCATGAAAAAATGGAATCGGAATGTCCTACGCTTTGAAAAAGGGAATTTACTAGCTATGTAATCTATGACATATAACTGGTTGGTGGTTTCAAACATTTTTTATTTTCCATAATATATGGGATAAACCTTCCCATTGACGAACTCATATTTTTCAAGATAGTTAAAACCACCAACCAGATAATCTATGACTACCATTAGATGGGTGTGTCAATGGGGGATACCTTCCAATGGCAAGTTTCATCGGGAAATGATGATAAACAAACCAATTTGGGAGGTAGCCTTTGATTGAACAAAGCCTTAAATGAAAGGAAACATAGGGGGACATATGGGGAAATGATCATAACATAGCTATGGACATTGCTAACACGATGGATTTATGAATGAGGATTGAACGGAGATCGAATTGACCTGGCATTTGCTCGAGCTGAAAAGTGACTCTTAGTACTCTCATTCTTTTCCAATTCTTGGAGCTCAATTCATCATGGCAAAGAAGACCGCGATTGGTATCGATCTTGGAACCACCTACAGTCCTTTGGCTTGACAAAATCTCGAAGATTTCAGGCGATCTTACCAAATCCGCAGCGATTTTTGAGGGAGTTTTATTCCCCAAACAGTGTGTCCACACTGAGGGGTTCTTATGGTAAGGCCGGTGTTTGATCGAGGCGCTCACTGTGGGCCCCGGCATTTTTCCTGTAAATGTCCGCATAAGATGGCTCTTGTGTCATGTCCATGTGCATTTCGAAAGCGCGGGCTCGCGCAAAGTTTGCGGCGCGAATTTTGTTTGCTCTTGGTCTGCGGCCGTTTACCTGTAAATTTCTGCATAAAATGGCTCTTGTGAGATGTCCATGTGCGTTTCGACTGCGCAGGCTCGCACAAAATGTGCGGCGCGGTCTTGGGATCGGTCCTCCTCCTCCTCCTCCTCGTCCTCCTCCTCCACATCAGCATTCCCAGCATTATCATATTCCTCCTCCTCAACATCATCCTTCTCAACATCATCCTCTTCCTTCCCCTTGACATCATCATCCTCAACAACATCATTATTCACCTCATCTTCCGCACCATCATCATCCTCCACCTCCTCTTCTGCAACATTATCATCATCCTTCTCAACAGTATCATCCTTAACATCATCATATTCCTCCTTCTCAACATCAGCACACTCCACTTTGTCATCCTCCACTTCATCTTTATCATCCTCATCCTCATCCTCCTCAACGTTCCCATCCTCAACATTACCATCCTCAATATCATCCTCCACCTCATCATTCTTAACATTACCATCCTGCCCCTCATTGTCCTCAACATCATCATTATGAACATCATCGCCCGCAACATTTTCATCATCATCATCATCATCATCATCGTCATCGTCATCGTCATCGTCACCGTCATCGTCATCGTCATCATCATCACCACCATCATCATCATCATCACCATCATCACCATCATCAACAACATTGTCATACATCATCCTCCCACACCTCCACACTGTTTGGGGTCTCTTGCCGGGATAATTTATGTGTCTCTTCATGGATTTGTTTTACATGTTTTCAGACGGCTTTACATGTTTTTCCAGAAACCTGGTTGCGTCGGTGTGTGGAAGAACGATGGAGTGGAGATCATTGCCAACGACCAGGGCAACCGAACCACTCCATCTTATGTGGCTTTTACAGACACAGAGCGACTTATCGGCGATGCCGCCAAGAATCAGGTGGCACGCAATCCTGAGAACACCGCCGCTTGTTGGTCAAGGTAGATCATTTGATCATTTTTCTTGCCAACTGCAATGTAAAAAAAACATTAAAAGACGACTGCATTTGATCATGATGGATCATGATAGACTGCACATGTCACGACCAACAGGTTGGGCAATGATATGTCAGGAAACAGTTGTGTTTTTTTCACGGTTTCGAATTTGAAAAACAAAAATCATGTTTCGCCACAGAGACGTGTCTGTGAACCATCTGAAGGTCTTTGATGCGAAGCGTTTGATTGGCCGCAAGTTTGCGGACCCCATCGTGCAGGCCGACATCAAGCTGTGGCCTTTCAAGTGCGTAGCTGGGCAGGGTGACAAACCCATGATCATCGTCAACGCTCAAGGGGAGGCGAGACAATGACCCATGCATCAGTGGTTGGTGGTTTGGAACATGAATTTTATTTTCCCATACATTGGGAATAATCATCTCAGCTGACGAACTCATATTTTTCAGAAGGGTAGGTCAACCACCAACCAGATTATCATCCCATTATTAACCACTATTAACCATTATTAAGCAACTATTAACCACTATTAACCACTATTAACCATTATCAAACCACTATTAACCACTATTAACCCACTAATAACCACTATTAACCATTATTAAGCCACTATTAACCACTATTAACCACTATTAACCATAATCATTTTTGTTCCACGGGTCATTTCCGCAGGTCATTTTTTTTGTACGTCAAAGAGAACTTTTTTTTTTGGGGTTTGTAAATCACCCCATTAATATTGTGTTTTTCAGGGTATACCCAATGTTCAGACACCATCAGGCACCCATTTTTTGTATTTGACATGTGAAACTACGTGAAACTCTGATTTTTGTCTTGAAAACGTCACCTCGGAACGATCAGAATCAAATGGCAGGAGAAGAAGTTCCACCCTGAAGAGATCTCTTCCATGATTTTGTTGAAGATGAAGGAGACCGCTGAGGCCTACTTGGGTACCAAGGTGAATGACGCGGTTGTCACCGTGCCCGCTTATTTCAACGATTCGCAGCGTCAGGCCACCAAGGATGCGGGCACCATTTCAGGCATGAACGTGCTGCGCATCATCAACGAGCCTACCGCTGCTGCCATCGCCTATGGCCTTGACAAGAAAGGCACAGGAGAGCGAAACGTCTTGATCTACGACATGGGTGGAGGCACTTTCGATGTGTCTTTGTTGACCATTGAAGATGGAATCTTTGAGGTGAAGGCCACTGCCGGTGACACCCACTTGGGCGGTGAAGACTTCGACAACCGAGTTGTGGATTTCTGCATGCAGGATTTCAAGCGTAAGAATCGCGGCAAGGACATGACTGGCAACCAGCGTGCCATCCGACGCTTGCGCACTCAGTGCGAGCGCGCCAAGCGCACTTTGTCTTCTTCCACACAGGCAACTGATTGGTGGTTTCAAATATTTTCAGATATTTGTTATCCTCTGGTAAATTAACATAGACCCTTAAAAATATTTCTTTTTTTTTATGGAAACTCATCTTCCAACCCCGATGACTGCCAGGGTCTATGTGAATTTATTGGAGGGCAATGGAGATTTTCTCTTGGTGATCTAATGGTGATCTAATGGGATATACAACCCCGATGACTGGCAGGGTCTATGTGAATTTACTGGTTGCTGGAGGGTAGATTCTTTTTTGTGTGTTTTAAAGATCGGCCCTGGAATGATCGCCAGGCCACCATTGAAATCGATTCCTTGTTCGAGGGCATTGATTACTCCTGCAGCTTGTCCAGGGCACGATTTGAGGAGCTGTGCATGGACTACTTCCGTAACTCTATGGGACCTGTGGAGAAATGCTTGAAGGACTCTGGCATCGACAAGAAGAGTGTCCATGATGTGGTTCTGGTGGGTGGTTCCACCCGTATTCCCAAGGTGCAGTCCATGATCCAGGAGTTCTTCAACGGCAAAGAGCCCAACAAGTCCATCAACCCAGATGAGGCCGTGGCTTATGGTGCCGCTGTGCAGGCTGCAATTCTCACTGGTGAGGGCTCCTCTGCAGTCCAGGATTTGTTGCTGTTGGATGTGACTCCGCTGTCCATGGGCCTGGAGACTGCTGGTGGCGTGATGACCAAGTTGATCGAGCGCAACACCACCATCCCAACCAAGAAGGCACAGACGTTCACTACCTATGCGGACAACCAGCCTGGTGTCTTGATCCAGGTCTTTGAGGGAGAGCGTGCCATGACCAAGGACAACAACTTGCTTGGCAAGTTCCACTTGGATGGCATTCCCCCAGCCCCTCGTGGTGTGCCGCAGATCGAGGTCACCTATGACATTGATGCCAATGGCATCTTGAATGTCAGTGCCTCTGACAAGTCCACTGGAAAGTCGAACCAGATTACCATCACCAACGAAAAAGGTCGACTGTCGCAGTCAGAAATTGACCGCATGGTGCAGGAGGCTGAGAAGTTCCGTGCTGAGGACGAGCAGAACAAGCAGAAGATCGAGGCGAAGAACGGCTTGGAGAACTACTGCTTCACCATGCGCAACACCCTCAACGAGGAGAAGCTGAAGGACAAGTTTGAGTCTGGTGACAAGGAGAAGATCGAATCCGCAGTGCAGGAGACACTGGACTGGTTGGACAAGAATCAGCTCGCAGAGAAGGATGAGTTTGAGGCCAAGCAGAAGGAGCTTGAGGGCATCGTGAACCCCATCATGATGAAGGTGTACCAGGCCGCAGGGGGCGGCGGCATGCCAGAAGGTGGCATGCCTGGTGGTGGCATGGGTGGTGCTCCGGGCGGTGGCGCTGGCCCAACCGTTGAGGAGGTTGACTAAGCAGGTCTGCGCCCCTCACTGCTTATGGCCGGAATCTTGGTCACTCTGTCATGGAGACATGTACAGCTCACGGCGTTAGTGCCTCTTCAGAGTGATTTTGGAATTCGACCCTTTTGGGGCTCAGCCCAGTACAAACCTATGCTTTGAGCAAAAAAAAGGACGCGTTGCACGCAGTGCCGTCGCTCATGGGGCAGACTGAGATGACCCCTGGGGTGAACATGAACCACGAAATCATTGAAGTAGCCATGGTTCCTCAGCAAATGATATGACATGATTTATCAATGGTGGATGACCAGGGGGCTTTTAATATAAACCTTGATTTACTGCAGTGTATTGTAAATATCAGGAAGGGTCATTTCATGTGGGATCACCCATTATTACCCTCTGGTAAACTAACATAACTATGGAAAATCACCTTTAATGGGACAATCAACTATTTCTATAGCCATTTTCAATAGCTATGTTACAAATTACCAGAGGGTAACTCATTATGACGCCATTCTTAAGCATAGTGGATTTTTCATGACGAGTAGATGAATATATTCGGAATAGCCATAACCACTACTAACCATTCATGAAGCCACTCTTAACTCTTAACCATGGATTAATCATAGCTAATCATTAGTACTGGGTTCATATTGGGTTCAGAATGATATTAACCATTATTGACCATGATTAACCATTAGGAACCCATTCTGAACATGTTTTAATCATAATTAATGATATTGAATGATATATATATATGGTATTAATGGTGGGTTTATCGTGATATTAATCATATTATGGGTGAAGAAATTCATGAAATCTGGGACTTCCTCACCGTCGTCCATGTCTTAAACTCTCCAGGATACTTCCGGGATCCTGCAGATCCTCTGGGAGGCCAGGAGCACAAGTTGACAAGACTACTTGGCGGGTTTCCTAAAATGGTCATTGATATGGGAAAAGCTATGGTTTATCCACCTAGTATGTTAGTAGAAACCACCCAGTATGTTCCTAAAACTTACTGGTGCTTACTTAGCAGGGAATTTTCGGAAATGATCCCAGTCATCACTAGTAATTTCATCATCCCATTACCCCAGCAACCCATCCATTCCCTACGTTTAGCGTAAGAAAATGTGCCCCCCAAATCATCCAACTTGCTGATCATCAATGGGAAAAGCTATGGTTTGGGGTAGCCATATTTTAGGACGCCACTTGGAATGGATTTGGAGACATTTGAAACCTAGGTCAATCTTAGATGGGTAGAAACTAATCCTAACTAGTCTTTTCGTATCAATGGGATCATCTACGTTCACCAGCTAAGAATTGCTTTTTTTGCAGGGTATCTAAGATTGGCTATGCAACTTTGGCAAACTTCTTGTCAAGTATTCTACATATTATTCTACTGTTTATATATGCTTTGGACTGCATTGTTTTCATAGCTCAAAACACGGGTTGCAGTCGGATATGAACAATGACTGATTACTGGTTCACATGTGTGGCTTAAACTGAGCCCTTGGAAGATTGACAGAGAGAGAGAGGGAGAGACAAGTCTCTTGAGTCCGGTCGACTCATTTTTGTCAAACTATTTGAATTTGGATTGACACAGACTTCTATCGTTATTGCCCTCGAAAGGTTTACCGATATACCGAACATGTCTAAAAACAATGATATGCCGATATGACAGCAGTTATCCATTTGTCTAAAACATGTCGAAATCCATCCTCGACGCGATGACATGAGGCGCTGCCGCATGGTCTTCGCATCTGGCTGCGGAAGCGGAACGGCGACACTGGTGAAGAGGTGGAGGAGAAGCCGAACAATCGAAGCTTGGCCGAGTAGTGAAAATTTCTGAATCTGGATCAACCTTATGGGTATCTGGTTGGTGGTTTGGAACATGTTTTTCCCCAATAGTTGGGATGATGATCCAATCTGACTTTTATATTTTTCGGGGGGGGTGAAACCACCAATTAATTAGGTGTATCATGGGAAATAGTGTGTATATTGATTTACATTGATATCATGACTGATTAAATTATATATATATATACTACCCTGGAAGCACCATGTATTGCATGGATTTTTTGGTGAGCTGAACGGATCATACAGGGATAATCATGATAATCATGTGGATGCAATGGGGTTTCGAACTGCGAACTACACTCAGCCCGCCAGTACAACGCGGTCATACTGTTTACTAACAAAAAATAGGGCATTGGTTAAATGAATGTGCTGTTAATTTTTAGTGTGGAAAACAATGATATTCCATGATATACGCCAGGTTTCAGACAAACTTAAATGGGTTATACCAAGTTCACCATATCTCTCGGTCAGGTTTTAGATTAACATGATGGAAAGCATTGGATTTCAAGGTCATCTTGAGACAAAGCCACTTAATCCGCTTATCATCTTCGGGTAAACCTTGGGTACTGGCATTGAATGTGTTTTTGTCCCATCTTGATGCAACACGCAATATCCATTTAGCAAATTCAAATACTTCCATATGGAAGTATTTGAATTTGCTAGATAGATATTGCGTGTTGCTGGGTATCAAAGCTTGGTAGCGGGATTAATATGGCTAGGTCCATCTATGATACTTGGGTATGGGCCATAACCTATGGATGGTAAACAATGACTCCGAAAATTCTGAATGCTGGTATTTCTTCACCAAGATTCGTGGGAAAAGAAGATCAAAGTCTACATGGGGAATGACCATCTACCAGATGCTCCCTAGTTATGTTGCTTTATAAACCCTATAGCCCCTATAGTTTCTTTATAAACCTGGTTGGTGGTTTGGAACATGTTTGTTCCCCAATAGTTGGGATGATGATCCAATCTGACTAATATTTTTTCCCCATGGCTTTTTTGACTTTCCATATATTGGGAATTTCATCATCCCAACTGCCTCATATTTTTCAGAGGGGTAGGTATACCACCACCAACCAGTCATAGTCCCGTCGGTGCTAAGGAGCCTTGCAACACCTGTGGCTCGCTGCAGCGAGGAAGTCGTGGGATGTGGGATGTAGATTTTATGGTGTTAAACCATAGGAAAACCATAGGAAAATGGTGATTTAACCACTAGGAAAATGGTGATTTAATGGTATATGGTTAACAATGGTGAATAATGGGATGATATGGTGATTTACCCTTTGGTAATTTGCTATAGTTTGCTATTGAAAATGGCACATAGAAATAGTTGATTTGCCGAACTTAAAAGTGATGATGTTCAATGGTTAGATTACCAGGGGGTAATGGGATATGAATGGGAAGTCATCGGATGTATTTATAATATCTTATAATCACCTATTATTGAATGAAATTGGAATTTTATAGCCGTTGAAAAAATGGTTTGTTCCATGTTCTTCGGGATTTTAATAAGACATTTCTTTCAAGATTCCTCTGAAGGATGGATGACCACAACACATTCATCCCATATCATCCCATGTAACTTCACCATGCCTATCAAGTTGGCTATCCCATGTCTCCATTATGCCTAGTCAATCCTAGTCATATGGGGGTTTCCTAAAATAAAGCTACCCCTTGATCGCTGGATGGTTTATTTTATGGAAAACCCCAATCTAAAGTGGATGATGACTGGGGGGTAGCCCTATTTTAGGATTGGCAGCTACCATATATCGCATTACATCACCATTTTATGAATAAACTCAACTAATCATATACATAGAGGATTTTCTGCAGCTCTGGGTTCCGTGCCCGGGTGACATCCAGGGCATGTGTGTTGTTTATTCATCCAGAGATGCTTCTCCAAGGGTCCACTTCATACATCCTAATACTACCAGGCCCCTCTCAGCCCAACAGTTATTGGAGTTATAAACCCACCAACTTAGCGATTTAGCTCACTGGGGCACCAGCTTGTACCCTGTTTCAGCCCAGGCTCGCAATGAAGTTCCTTGTGACGGAGGGAAGTGGCGGAAGTGGATGGGAAACGCCATGGGAAGCGAGGTGGACAAAAAGTCTCAGATGGCAAAACCCCTGGGAAGTTTGATGTTTGGGTTTGGAAAGATGGCCACCTCTAAAGTAACACTTTTTGTATAGTATTGTCTGGGAAACCATGTTTTTTTTACATTTGTGTGTATGTGTTTGCCCAAGGTTCCTCCAAAAATCTCAAAAATTTCAATGGTTTTCATCATCTGTTTCCCTCCAAAAATAGATGGCTCATGCCATATCCGGTCCCAACATGTCGCTGCGGATCTGTCGCTTGTTTAACATGGTACTGTCGCTAGTGATGCCGTGAATTATATTTTGGGATTCTTCAGATTTAATAGGATTTATCATGATTTATCTATATTATTCCTATTAAGCAGGTCATGGAATAGGATTTCACTATGATTTCACTATGATTTCACTATGATTTCACTATGATTTCACGGAATTTTAGCATCAATTTACCTGGATGAATTATAGTTGACCCTACTGTGACGTCACTGATGCTTAGATTGCGAGGAATCATCCCCAAAGGGTCTTATTTCAGGTATTTTGAGCTGAATGAATTATATTTGGTAATTCAACCATATATATGTATATATGACCAGTTGTCAAAAATAGTTGTTTAGAAGTTTAGTATTGGTTATTGATAATTCATCTGGGTCTACTGTGTTCTATTATATATATATACGTGGAATATCCCCGACTTTTTTGGGATTCCGGTTCCACTTGTTCCACTAGCTCGAAGATTCGCACCAGAAGTCCAGGTTTTGGCACGGCTGCTATGGAGTTTGCATTTCCAGCATGTTTTCTCGGCTGCAGAGTTTCATCAACGGGTCCAAGGTCAAGGGCTAAGCCACTGAGAGGCGCAGTGAAATGTTCGTACTTTCAGATGTTGCAATGGGGTTAATTATGGTTAATTATAAGTAGGATAGATACTAACCAACTAAATATGTATATAAGTAAATATGTATATAAGTAAATATGTATATAAGTAAATATGTATATATATATAATTATATACAACCATTATATATATATATTAAATATTATTATATACATTAGTTATACATGATCATACATGCGTGTTTTATTTTTGTGTTGCCGTTTACTTCTGCAGGATTGGCCATGTTTTCGTGAGATTTGGATCCGATGAGGTCATTAAAAAAAACGTCGAACTGCCGGGCCAACTCGGGCCTGTGGTCAACTTGCATATATATATATATATACATAGATGGAAATAGAGTTAATGTTATTTAAGGGAAATATATGGACATGATATGTATATATATATATATACATGTAATTTAAGGTATGATTCATTTATATGTTATCTACTATATGTACATATGTATGTATGTATATATATATATGGAAAAATGTTAATGTTTTTTACAGAAAAGACTTGGAAGTGTTTGGGAAAGCGATGGTAAACATTAGTTGTTGGCAATCATGATGGAGTAATGATGGAGTAATGATGGGGATATGACATGATGTATATAACCTACCATGTGATATGGAACTTGGTGGTGCAGTTCCAGTTATCATTGGATATAAAACATAGTTCTAGGGGTGTTAACCCAATTTCTGTGGGCAATTACCCTGGTTATATCTACTATAGTAAGCCCAATTGCACCACCAATTACTCAACCTGCAGGCAGTTGGTGGATTTTTCATTGGCACTCTACGGGATGATCTCAGAACTTGTCCCATATCCCCATCAGTAATCCCAGTTCACATCCCAGTACCATCATTTTCTCATCTGGCCCATTAGTTGGTACAAATAACTCCAATTTCAATATGGTTTACAGGTGATATCTCTATAGTTATGTAATTAATGGGGTCTATAAACCTATTTATAACTGGGGGGCACCACCTTGTAGGGCTTCTTTTATGGGATATTATGGAAATATTCCGAGAAAATGATGGTTATGGGATTACTGATGGGATTACTGATGGGATATGAGATTACTGATGTGAATGATTGGATATTGGGGATATTCCCATATCAAAATATGATGGTTGGTTATGGTATTCCCAGTTTACCAAGCATCATATTCTGAAAAAAATCTATCAGTTTCTCCATCAGTTTCTCCATGATGATCCTGACAAAAAGTCACCAGTTGCGGTTCCCATTATGCCAAAGCGGCGCGCCGCGGGAACGAATGCGAGCGACCACCCCGCACCGCTGGGATTCTCCAGCCGATAATCCCGGATGGTCATATATTATATGGAAAATCCCAGTTCACTATGGAGGTGTTGTTTGCTGGGAAAATGTTGAAAATCATCTGTTTCTATGGGTAAGCCATGGCTTCCAGCTTGCTACGTGAAAAATAAGCAGAGGGTATATGATCCCAAGTCATCCCAGTTCACTTTAGCTGGTTGGTGTGTTTGACTTATAACTTAAGATGATATAATCCAATATACCAATGGTATTAATATTAATGAATAGTGCTTCTTAATGTTTGTTAATGGTTAATAATAAGTATTCTGGTTGGTGGTTTGGAACATGAATGGATTATGACTTTCCATTCAGTTGGGAATAATCCCAACTGACGAACTCCATCATTTTTCAGAGGAGTAGGTATACCACCACCCAGTTGACTTTTACAATTTTTTGGGAGATAACCAAACCAGTAACATCCGGTAACCAGTTGAGAACCGCTCCGAGGCTGCTTTACTACGTGACCTACGTGCTTCGCATGAGTTCCTTGTCGTAGACGGTAGAAACTAAACTTCGGCGTTCATCCAAATCAATCAGAAGTGGCCAGTTGGGGTACCTAAATCGGAGCTACTTTCTATATGCAAGTAGGTATATAAGATATATATATATACATATATATATATATGCCCCCCAACATATGGTTTCATCTGATACAGATGACACAGTAGCTCCAGTTTAGGTATTTGAAACGACCATTGAATTCATATTTACTACGTATAAGTAGTTAACAGCCCAAACAAAATCATACAAAATCCGTATAATATATATATATATATATTCCATAACTGGGTAGCAACATATTGATGAAGCGTTACTCCAACTGCAGCTTGGCGAGATACAAGGTGAGACCCCCTTATCGCTAAGTTTGTGGGCGATACCGTTTGGTAATCAAACATAGCAAGGAAAATCACCTACAAATAGATATAAATGGAGGTTTTAATGAGAAATCAATCTATAAATGTGGAATCCCTGCATTGTCTAGAAGTCAATCCCAGTTTCTTATTGGTTGAAGTTCACATGTTTATCATGCACATATTGACTCTTGCAGCTATTCCACCACGGTTGTTGTTTGAACAATGATGTGTTTTGAACCCCAACAGTTTATACAAAACATGTTGATATAGGATCTTGTGGAACCAAATCTTACGTAAATTGCCGGTGTGTTCCATGTTCATCATTTCCCTCACAGATCCCTTAATTTTCCAGAATTTCATATCATGCACCACAGTTTTCCTATCATTTCCCCCAAGTTGCCTATTATTTTCCCGACTTGTTGAAAAAAAACCTTCAAGTTTTCCCATGGTTTCCCTGTTCCATAAGTTTCCCTAAGTTTTCCCCCGAATTCCTTGACATTATCCACGAGTTTCCTCCAAATGTTCCCATCATGTCCTTGAATTTTCCCATGAGATTCCCCAAGTTGTTCTGACATTTCCCATTGTTTTCCCATCATTTCCTATCATTTCCCATGGTTTTCCCATGGTTTTCACATTGTTTTCCCATGGTTTTCCCATGGTTTTCCCCGGTTTTTCCCAGCCTTTGGGGCGCCCTTAAAGGCCCTTTTCGCTGCAGGCAGCTGGGGCCGGGTGCAGGTCATCGTGGGCGCCGGCTTCGCAGCGGGGCTCACGGAAGCGGTGGCGCGGCAAAGATCGTGGGGGATTTCATGGGGATCTGGGATCTAATGGGATATCATTAACCATTGACCATTATCATCAGGAGATGTTTATGTACTTATTATACCTATTATATGGTAATATTAATATAGATATCCTATTTATATACCTATATCCCATATATAGATATCCTAATAGATATTATTTCATAATATAGGTATCCTAGGTTACAATAGGTTAATGATGTTATCCTATTATAGATATATGTAATCTGGGATATCATCTATATATAACCTATTAGTTTATCCTAGGATGGAACTATATATAGATACCATTGTGATGTTTATATACCATCAATAGATGTTGATATACCTTTTACATCATGGGGATCTGGTGATCTACCCATTAATAGCATGGTGATCTAATGGGGATATCATGGGGATATGATTGACCATTATCATCAGGAGATGTTTATATACCTATTATACCTATTATATGATAATATGGATATATATATATATATATAGGGAATTACAGGGGATTATACTACCCAATATATTGTAATTCAACCATATATCTAATGGTGATCTAATGGGTAGATATTCTAGTTGACAATGGTTTAACAATGGGTCAATAACTGGGTCAATAATGCTCAATAATATTCAGGTTAGTGAATTACTACAATTTACCCAGATATAATGGATCTAATGGTGACCTAATCATAGAACTGGACCCTGAAAATCGCCTAGTTTTTTCATGGAAACGAATCTTCCAACCCCGATGACTGCCAGGGTAATGGAGAGATACTGGAGATCTGGTGATCTAATGGGATATACAGCCTACTAGGGCTTTTAACATGTTTTAACTATCAAAAACCTATGACCATGGTGATTTATGGATATAACTTATAACCATGGTGATGATAACCATTTTCATGGGATATCATGGAAATACAATGTTTTAACCAACAAGAATATGAAGAGATATAATGTGGATATAATGGTGATTTACCTCATCTATGTCAATGGCCAGTTTTTTTCCGGCAATGCTCCAGAACATCCAAGTTGGCAGGAAAACCCCAATCGAAGAAACTGTTGAAACATCATTCGGAAAATTATCTAAAACTGAAGATAATTGTGGCTGAATGATTTCCAAATATTTGGTGCAACATCATCTACAACATCATTACATCATTTTGGCTCAATCAACATCCATGTTTTATTGCATGTTCGCGTCAAACCATTAGTAGTTCGAGACTTTTTGTTGCCTTGCAAGGCCTTGGACGTAGCCCATCTTTTCCTTTTTTCAAGTTGGATTTACTGGAATGAATGATGATTTTGTTACTGGTCTGTTTAATGGCTAGTTACTATGGTAAATCACTATGCTATTCATGGGTAAATCAACTAGAAATTGCCATTTTCAATAGCAAACTGTTTGTTTACCCTTTGGTAAATAAACAGTTGGACCCTGAAAATAACCCATTTTCAGTGGTTTCACTAGTCTTCCAACCCCGATGACTGCCTGGGTCTATGTGAATTTGCCAGAGTGTACCCTCCCATAAACAAACATGGCAATTGGAAATCCGACATTTATAGATGATGATCCCATTCATCCGCCGTTGAATTCAGGGATCAAAACCAGCCTGGTTTGATTACTGGCGGGTTTTTCCTATCTGATAGATCCTGTATGAACCCATTATTCAACAACTTCTAATCCACTATTCACCATTATTAGCCATATTTAAGGGCATTCCATGGGAAGATCGTGGAGAATTTACCAAATATAGGGGTTTCCCCAAGTTTTTCCCCAAGTTTTTCCATCCAGTAGATTAAATTTTCGATCATCCACTAGGGGAATCCCCACCAGAAGCAACGGCAGCCACTGAGTTAATGAACCTGGTCTGGATGCATCTCTTCACCAAACATGACTCTTTGAGGCTCCCGGGGATCCGAAAAAGTCATCCAAGCTACCAGGAATGATGTACTGTACTCTCATATGATGTAGTTGTAATTGTGAATGTACTTAGGAATGATGAAAATAGGTTACAGCATATATATATATATATGTGATATTCATCATAGTCTTTTGATTCTACATAATTACTATGTAGAGATCTGTAAGTGTGGTGATATATGAATATAAGTAGGAATGCTGTAGAAATTAGATGAAATTAGGTACACGTTACATCTATTTTTCCATGGCTTTGGCCACCTGAGAGATGTGGGACATGTGACATCCTAGGCATATTTCAGCTAGGAGATGGGTCAAAACCTATGAATTTACCACATAAATGGGGGAAGAAACATCCAGCTATACCAGCTACTCTAAGCTACCTATAGGGTTTTTGATGGTTTTTGACATCTTAATCATAGGGGAGTGTCTGAAAATGGAAGAGATATCTCCAAAATACCACTAGTTTTATCGGGAAAAAATGGTTTGAAACCATCAAACATGGGATTCTATTTTCAGAGACCATACAGAGGCAGCAAATTGGTGAAATTGATTGAAGTTGTTAAATTGATCAAGGCAACGCAGAAGACTAGTTTGCTTTTGGTGGTTTCAATTGTTTGTGGTTTCCATCCTAACTGGCTTCCAGAAAACGGATGCAACGCAGTTGGGGGCTCCTAGTTGGAATCCTCGCATGGTGCTGGTTTTTGACCAACATTTGCCCTCCAAAATCACCTATAGTTTTGTAGCTAGATATACCAGCACCATGGATCATATGGGTATTGCAAAGCTCATTTCTTGACTTCAGTGGACCAATGGACCAATGGATTGGTGAAGGGAAAATCTACATGCCGTCGAAGCATAGCGGGAAGTAGTTCCGTGTGGGAGGTCATGGTAAATCAACGAACTAAATGGGCCATTTTCAATAGCAAGCTGTTAAAATTTACCAGAGGGTACCATATGACTGGGAGTTTATTCACATCCATAAACCAGCTATTTGGAGTACTATCCGGGCCCCTATTTGGGTAGGGTGCCATGACTCAGAGCCAAATTGCAAAAAATCTTCCGTGGTTGATCAAAAATATCGACTTGCCATGACTTGCCATTGTTCATTGGGCATATCAATTGGGACATGGGGAAATCATGGTGCTGATTGGTGGTTTGGAACATGACTGGATTATTTTCCATTTCATATATGGGATGTCATCCTTCCCATCTATTTTTTCCATCATATATGGGTTTTCATCCATAATAATCCCAATTGATTTTATATCATATTTTTCACGATGGTAGGTCAATTATGGATTTTCCCATATATAATATATTATAATATTATCCAACCTATTTAATACAGTCAAATCTATATTCATTATTATGGATTATCCCATATATGGATCCAACCTATATTATTTTTATATATGAGAAACCACCAACCAGGCTGGGATCCACTTCCTTATCGACTCACCGCCAGGGATGTCACAGGGAGAAGTGATCGAACGCTTCTGTATTCGGTCACTCAGCTGCGACCAGAGATCACGGGCCTCTGAGCATTTTCCCTAGTTATAATATGTTACAATTGGGTTGTAATTGATTCTGTATGACATTAGAATACTATATATATTATATATATATATATGATTATATATGTATGTATTTGTTGGTGTACGTACATACAGTGTATATATATATATATACACACACGTTTGATTACATTTATATACATATGACATGTAATTCATCTTTAAATGGCGGAATATCCATAGCTATGTTGAATTACCGGAGAGTACCTTCCTGTAAGTTACCATAGACATGAAAGCCCATGGTTTCCCAGGAAAAAATGATCTACATATAAATGGCGTGTGTGTTCGATATCTCACCGATGACATGCTTTCCCTATCAGAACAATTTATTTCACTATTTCCAAATCAGAACATGTATTCCATACATATCTATATATTTAATACATAACATAACATATCATATCATATCATATCATATATTATATATATATATCATATATCATATATCATTCTTCATATTTAAATATTTCAAGTCATATACCATATTTCATATATCATATATCATATACCATATGTATATATATATATATAACTTTTGCCATATCCCAAGCCATATTTTACATCTCGTCCGGTATCATGTTCCAATCCGCCAGGTGCTGTCTTTGCGTTTGGTCAATGCGGCTCTCACCTTCTTCCTCATCGCCTTCTTGGAACCTTCCGTGGCTCGGAAGAAGTGGTGCTTGGGATGGGGGGTTTTTCCATCATGGATATAACCCACCATTTCAGGAAAGCCGCATTTCAAAACCAAGGAAAAACACCAGGGTAAACATTTGGTATAACTTTTATGGCTCATTTATCAATGGGAATTTCAGGATCCAACAGATGGAGCAACGTTAGAACCATTTTTCAGGCCATATTTTGTGGCGATATTGCCTGAAATTTAGGCTGAAAAATATGCCTTATATATATATATATATTGTTAGGTACCTCCAATGAGTCGGATCCGAAATGGCCATTGACTTGGGATGGAGTTTAGGTTGACTACTTGGAGGATCATCCTACCTGGTAAACAGTTGATAAGGCTGGTTAGTAAGTCTCCATTCAGTGGGATTATGCAATTTATAATATGGATTACTCTCTGGTAAACTAACATAGCTGTGGAAAATCACAATCTTTTAGTTCGGTAAATAAACTACCAATGTGCCATTTTCAAAGAAACACAACAAGAGATTTACAAGTGGCTGAAGGAGGATCAACAAAAGCGCCACACCATCAAGAACGACACATGGGTGGACGGAGTGTATGGCTGGTTGGACTAAGGCCTGGTTGCAGCACTGTGTTTTCTCGGGGTTTTGTGGTGGCCGGGTCAACATCTTTGTGCCAATGGAACGTCATCGAGATGAATCTATCCATGATCTGTGCATAATCAGGCTTTGTCTCACCAACTGAGTCCACATGGTCAGCTGTGGCTTTGTATGCTGTCTCCCACCTTGGCTACATCTAGCTGAGTCTTGCTATTGCCAAACCGAACGTTTCCAAATGAGTTTGATCCCAGGGTGCAGGAAAAAAGTATGTTGTCGGTATTAACAATCCATTTTTGGGTGTACCCCATTTTGACCCATACCGATATAATAGGGATATAATATGTGTTTATTTGTTGGCATAAATAAGTTGTATATATATATGAGAATAGAACTGGAATTTAATGTGATATCCTGGGTTTGTTTTTCAGTGATTTTGCTCATTTTCCCAATGATATATATAATAATAATAATAATAATAATAATAATTATTATTATTGGAATAAATACGTTGATAATTTACAATATTTAATGAGATAATGATTATTGGGATATAAAATGGGATACCCTCCAGTAAATTAACATAGACCCTGCCAGATAGGGATTGGAAGACTAGTTTCCACTATAAATTGGTCATTTTCAGGGTCCCACTGTTAATTTACCAGAGGGTATAATTGGGATCATATGGGGATTTAATGGTGATTTGGCTGATTTTCCCAACGGTAGATCCACCATGAAGGAATTCGGCCCATTTTTTCATGGGAAAACACCCAGTTTGTAGGATCTTGTAGCAATATAGACATCGCTTAAACAAACCCAATGATGGAAGGAATGGATAGAAAGGTTGGAACTAGTTTTGGTGGAAAAGCGAGTGAAAAGGTGGTGATATAAGTGATTGAATTGACCATTTATCTTGGTCAGCACCAGCTTAGTGTCACCTTTGGTGTATCCAGGCATCCCAAGTTTAATCCTGACAAACTTGCCATCGGTTGGGCATGTCTTGTCCCAATGGTTCAAGATTGTTTCACAACAACGGTGTGTTTGAAAAGGGTCCTTCCGAATGGCCATGAAATAACCGGCAATTGGTGATAGACCATCGAATTTTGGGGCGTTCTATTTTCAAAGAAAACCAGAAGTGACTGAGAAAGTGTGGAAAAGCTATCAGGAAAACATGTGGGTACTAATTTGGCCCTGGTTGAACATGGAGCACATGCACCACCATTGAAGAATGGCAATGTGTAGCCCACAATGATGGATCCAACTCGCTTGATACGCCTCATGGTGCATGGTTGGGCAATGCGCGGTCAGTTTGCATCATAGATACAGGAAGCTCAGACCACACCAAATTAGCCATAAAAGTTATACCATGTTTTACCCTGGTTGATTGGTTTTGAAATGGGGGTTTCCTGAAATGGGAGTACCTCCAAATCATCCATTTCTAGATGGGATTTTCCATGAAATAAACCATCTGTTTTGGGGTACCCCCATGACTATGGAAACTCCCAAATAGGGAATTATACTGTATACTACCTGCAAGGTGGTGAACCTCCAGTTATAAATTGATTATAAGCCCATGAAAACTATAGATATATCACCTGTAAACCATGGTTATTGGAGTTATTCGCACCAACTTAGCTATCTTGGGGGCACCACCTTGTATGGGTTTCCTAAAATGGGTGATCCCCAAGTCACCAGGGGTTTCAATACTAAAATGGGCTAAAAATTGATGATTTGGGGTACCCTTGCATCTTAGGAAACCTCCATGTGGATCAGAACCCAAGTACCTATTCAAGAATCCCAAGCAGGGAATTATACTGTATACTACCTGGGTCATTGGGGATTCTACCCATTTTATGGTCTGAATTCATATATATATATATGTTATATATGTTATATATGTTATATATGTTATAAGTTATGATATATATATATATATATATGGTGATTTCCTTCAGGAAAACATGAAAAAAGATACCATCGGGAAGCTTTGACTCCATCTCTGCAGATGAGGTCTTTCTGATGTTCGTCTGGTCTGGGGCCCAGGGACATCTGGGACATCCCTGGGACCATTGTGGCCATTTTCATGGGTAAATCACTACACTCTGGCAGAATCTGGATTAGTCCATGATATCCCATGGAAATAACTGGAAAAATATGGTTTAACAATGGTTAATGATGGTTAATAGTGGATTATCTGGTGCATTTCATGGTGATTTTTAATGGTTTAACAATGGGTTAACAATGGTGAATAATGGGATGATAATGGGATATACCCTCTGGTAAACTGACAGTTTGCTATAGAAAATCACTATTTTCATAGGGAAATCAACGAACTAAATGGGCCATTTTCTATAGCTATGTTTCATTACCAGATGGTAAATCCCATATCATCCCATTATTCACCATTGTTAACCATTAAATATCCACCCATTTATAATGGTTAAATTACCATTTTCCTATGGTTTTCCTATGGTTTTCTATAGCAAACTGTAACAGTCTACCAGAGGCTACTTGGCGATTCATCCCACGAATTATATAAGTAGATGAGTTCACCATGATTAAGCCATTCATATATAACACTACCATTGTTATGTATTGTCAGGTATGGGATGTACGGATGGGTTTTACGGGATATACAATTAATTATATCTATACATAACTATATATCCAATTATATCTATACATAACTATATCCCCTTAGAGATGCACACACATTTGATCATATATATATATATATATACATATGTCGTTAATTCTCACTTTTCTAAGTGGGGTGCACCCCGAGCAGTTACGAATTGGCGCTGCTGCCGACTCAGGTGCATCGTCACCAGGCAGGGCATCAAGCACACATTATTCTGGCATAGTTTCTGACATACCATCTGGAAAAATATAGTTAATATAGTGGAGAATAAGAATTTTCTCTGAATAACCTGGAGAATAAGAAATGTGTAATTTTACTTTATCAAGTATTTTGTGACATTTACCCTCTGGTTCTTTAACATAGCCATGGGAAATGGCCCATTTATAGATGGTTTACCTATTAAAAATTGTGATTTTCCATGGCTATGTTAGTCATAACCAGATGGTAATGGAATGTAATGGATTTAGTCAGCAAACATTCTGTAAGATGAAGCTTTAACACTGCAAATTGAGGCCAGAGATTTGACCATCAACATATGGAGGGGGTTCAACTTCAAAAAAAAACGCTGCAGTGTAATCCAAGACTACAGGATGGGGCCCCCTGTTATGTTTGTTGGTTTATAAACATTATAATACCATATAATACCCATTAACTAGTTCGTTATATCTACCATAAACCATAGATTTCAACCACTTTTTTCAGGCAACTGAGCTATCTTGAAGCCCCATCCTGTAGGGTTAACCAAAACTGATGAAACTTTCACTTTGGATTTGTCCAGAAAGGGGAGAGCAGCTTTTTTTTGTTGGACAGTTGGGGAAATTCTTAACCAGTGGATTTTGGGGCTGCCAATGTTCATAGAAAGCTACGTTTAACATCCATGGGAAATCTCTGCACGTAGGTCGCAGTCGGGACTTGGAAGAATCATTGCGGTCGATGCCGCCAAGCTCCAGCAAACCTGTGTTGTTCATTTGCACGGACGGCATGGATCAGTCGCACTGGTGCATTCCCCGTCTGAGACAGTTCCGTGGCCCAAAAAAGCTGGGTGGACCTGGAGTGAAAAGACCCAAGTGCAAATGCCAAGGAGTCTGGGCGTTCTATCACGGGCTACACATGTACGTAGCTGACGCAAATCAACCTCACGATGCCTGTATGACATGTGAGTGCATTGCCAGAACCCTTGAACAATGCAAGATCATCTCAGAGCAGCGGGGCCAGCCGTTACCAGCTGAGCTGGTCGTAATGACAGACAACACATGTCGCGAAAACAAAAATTCATGTCTGATGAAGTGTTCCCCGAAGCTTTGGCTAAGCCGAAGCTACGAGCCACGGGGATTCGACCAACCCCCCCTCCCCTTGGTGCGGCGTTATAGATGTTTATATACCTATTATACCTATTATACCTATTTAATAGTGGTTGATAATGGCATATACTAGTGATTAATGTGACTATTTTATGGTGATGTAATGTGACTATCTGGGTAAATTTGATCACGACCGAACCCTGTTCTCCCGAACCCTGGAATCATGGTAAAATTTTAGGGAAATCATCTCCTTTTATGGCCTTAATTCAGGTTAGCGGAATATTACAATTTACCCAGATATATGAAAGGCTTAACCATCTATTTTTGGGAAGAGGTCGCCGGGGATTGAATCCCAAGGACCTCCCTTGGCTTTATGGGCCATCCGATTTTAAAAATTGATTTCTCAATGTCCCAATGAAAGTTGTCCTATATTCTCAATGTATCTTAATGTCCCCTCTATTCTTTGTAATATAATTTTATGGCGGTTGCTCCTACGATTCATTGCTACCATTCTCAATTGTCCAGCTGGTTGCGGGGTACATCTCCATTTATACCCGCATCTATACCATCTCTTGACTCCTAGAAGCCAATCCAATTCCCAGTTTCCCATTCTACATATGATGGTGGTTGTTCCCACCATTATGGATGTGTTTTTCCGATGTTCCCCCAATCCTGACTAATTATTCCCATGCCCTGACTAGTTTTCAGATGATTGTGGGAAAATATTGGATGATATAATATTATAATATATATATATTATATATATATATTATAATTATATAATTATATAATTATATATATATATATATATCCCAAATGCCCCATGGTGCTGGTATATGTACCAACATTTACCCTAATAATTTCCGAAATGTAGGTAAATATACCAGCACCATGGATCATATATACATAATATATATATATGGTTTGCCTATTTATCGAGCATTCATTTTCTCCACTATTCCCATGCCCTGGTGAGTTGCTTGTCTAGCTAAAACTTAGATGGGTAGAAACTAATCCTTTAATCTGTTGGTTTTTCAATGGGATTATCTAATCTACTAAGCAGGTAACAATCTGATTTTTGTTGGGTTCCATATATATATAATATGAATTCACCTATGTTCATCGACCGTTTTCTCCACTATTCCCATGCCATGGTGAGTTGCTTCTGGGGAACATCGGCCAGGATTGGCCTTTGCAGTTTCTCCTTCTTCCGCGTTTCCGCTCAGTGCTGGCTGGTCGATGAGGTGGAAAGATCGTCCCGAAAAAACACGTTTTGGGATTTGGTGCCTCAGAATTTCACCCAAAAAATTCTGGAAATTGATTGGGTATGGCGATCATAGCAATCTAATAGGGATAACCTTGGGGACAGAAGATCCAAATTGGCAGATGTAGATCTCCTGGGTTTCAGGTGTTTCATGTTCCCAGTTCGGACACCATGACCTAGGAATCTCTAGGGGAATATGTCTATTTTTTTGAGGAGCACCTCAGGGTATACTAATAAACTATTGCTTGAACTGGTTCCGATTTTTTGTGGAGAAGTTGCAAGCACCTCAGCCACGTCAAAGGTGGTGAGGAAGGATAAGTATCCAAAAGTGGCCGAGAATGGTTTTCTTGGTGTTGTTTGCTGATGATTTTAGATAATGTTAGCATATTTTAGCTACATATATGGGGTAGTCTTAAAATTTGGAACCGCCAGAATTCCACATTTAATCCCATTTATAATGTCATATGTTCTAAATTCCTACAAATTTGAGAAAAAAAACACTTGGTTGGGCGTCAAAATTTGAACACAGGGGTAAATGACAATCTCATTCACCCCCAAAGTTCATGGTTTATGAGTTTATGATCAGCTTCTCCCATTAAAAACAATGCAATTTGGGTATGCCCCATTTGCATAAAGTTCATGGGACTGGAGTCACCAAATTATATTAACTCATACGGGAATCAAACCCATGGCTGGGAATTCCACGAAACAACATGGGCATCTGAAGCATTTGAATGGGAAGAACATCGAGCTTTAGGCTGGGTTTTCCAGCCATGTGAGATAGTGAGGGTCTATCCCATCATATCCCAATGATTATCCCATATCCATTGAACATCATTGAACAAATCCTTAGAAATCATTGTTGTCCGTTTAGATTGTATCCCTCTTGCTCCGATTGTCCCATTAAATTATATCCCATTACATCCCATTAGATCAGCTTACAACAAATGTCCTGGTATCACATGATATCCCAATTATTGTCCTCATTATCTCCGTACAAATCCCATAAAATCCTTATATATCGCAATAAATCCCTATAAAACATGGTGTTGGTGTTAAAGACTTATTTATATGCGTGTATAAAACCATCAATTAATCTCAAGAGAGGTTCCCCCGAGCGATGAAGCACAGGATTGCATGTCCGGGGCTTGCGCCGAAGACGCTTCGCGGCGAAATATGCGAGAAGGCTCCGGTCACCACAGTCACGGGCCAGGGACGTTGGGATATTCACTACAAAAAACCCGATGCCCTTTTTATATAATGTAAACTATGAAGTAACCATACATATAGTAAATATGATATATGGTTTAATAACATGTAGTAACCATATAGGAACTACGACACGACCATTCAATAGCATCAAAAAACACACATTCGTAAACAAGTATATACACACACACATACGACGACGACGACCATTCAATAAAAATAAAACAACCATATGACAACCATCCAAACTGTTCTCGAAAAGTTGTCTAAACCAGGAAACAAACGATTTGTATCATCTCATAGAATCATTGAAAAAACGCAGTTTCGTTTTTCACGTGGTTTCTTTGAAACAAATCCTTGAAGCACCCAAGTGAGACATTCCATGTGTACTACATAAATGTATATATATATATATACACATAAATATATGTGTATATATATACATATGTATATACATGCGCAATACATATATACATATACATATATACATATATACATATCTTGCATTTGGTTCATTTGCCCGGCAATTGTTGGCAACTATTCCGCACATGCAGCACTTGGACATGATTCATGATTCTTGTGGGGATTTGACCCGTGAAAAGTGGTGAAAGGTAAACCAAGGATATCAACAATGAACAGAAAACCATACGAAATCATTAGATCTGGGCGAATTACAACGACCTCACTGTTCTCCCTCACTGGAATCATGGTTAATAAGGAGAATCATCCAAAAATGGCCTTATTTACTCTTAATTCAGGCTAGTGAACTATTGTAATTTGCCCAGATTAGA